>JASDQU010305786.1:82799-102025 GCA_032191745.1 Picea mariana | reverse complement strand
CCTAGCTAAGGATAGGACACATGACAACTAAACCATAAGAACATGGTTTAAAGTTCATATTGGAAGGAACACTCCACCTTATAAGGAAATATAAAATGATTGTATGGAATGATCAAGGATTGTGTATGCAAACAAAGAGGATTGATCCACTATCTCTGGGTTTGAATTCTTATTTTAAGGAAGGAACATGTTAGAATAACATGGTTTGGGGAAGAACTTCAAAGGAGAGCGACGTGTAGCAAAAAATACTTTTCCAAACCCTACTTTGAGCATATTTCCACATTTATTGAGGAGTGCCCAAATTTGAGGGGGTTTTCTTGGAGTTAATTGTGGATCTTGAAAAAGTTTAATAATTTTTTTTTTATTCTAATACATTGCACATATACTCCTCTTTATTTCTATTTTACATATAATTTTTTATGTCTATGATTGTTTTCCTTAATCATTCCAATGAATAGGAAAGTGCCCTTGGTATTTGTCTTAATCCATAGTTAAGGGACATCCTTGAAGAGGTTATTCCTTCTTATTATGTGATCACGATCCCAAAAGGGGGAAATAGCAATGTTACTCTTCATTTGAGCCAACCCCTCTCCTTTTGAATCATTTGACTCCCTTGTAGGATTCAATAGCCTCACAATTGTGAAATTAAGAAATATGCAACTCTATTTTTATCTCAATAAACATCGAGAAAATGAATATGTTAAATATCTAAGAGTAATCCCCATCAACAAACTTTCTATGCACAAAAGATCTTGAATCCAAAGACAATGATATGTTTTGGTTCTTCCCTTGAAACCCAACTGGTCCTTCATGGCCCTGAGCGATGGATGGTGCAGATGGGGGTGAGGATGGGAGTTGTAAAGCCCCTCCCAATGAACAAGCAATATATTTTCAAGCCATGGTTTTGGACTCAATAAAAAACTCTATGTCCCAGCCTTCATGTTTTTTGAATAAGTTAGAAGAAATGTCGAAGGTTAAATTGGCTCCAACCTCATCCTGGTGAAAGGCCTTAACTTTAGGTAATTGTGGATTAGTTGGGAAGCTCACTGGGATATCATCATCCCCAAACCTATATGTGCATGGATACAAAAATACTAGAAGCCCCTGATCAAAGGAATAATGTTGATTGTCTTAGCTCATTTGAGCATGAATTTATCTTAAAATATTAGAATTTCTAATAAGTGTTTACAAAGGACTATATAGGAAAATAATTAACTACCTTTAAAATGGAGAATGTGCAGTTTGTCTTACCTCTATTTATCATTATTTATGAAAATTAAACCAGTCACTAAAATTAAACCAATCATAAATTACCAATTTCAGCGACATCTCCACTCCAGGAGCTCTCTCCTCTATCTCCACGAGGTTTTGCAGGCCTCTCTCCTCTGTCCCCTTTAGGTTTTTGCGTTGGAAGTTATCTCCTCTATATTGGGAAAACCACCTCCTTCCAGTGAAAAAATACCTCACAGGCTGGGTTCTCTCCTCCATCTCGGGGGTTCTCTCGCCCCTCTTCGAACAATCACCTCCTCCCTCTTGTTGGGATTGAATGGCGGGTTTCACTCTGCTGGATTGAATACAAGGAATGAGTGTGAATGCATGGAATGGAATTGAATGTAGGGAACCTCCTCCATCTCACTCTCCCTCTCACTGAGCTCGAATGGCTAGTTTTCCTCTGTGGTCTTGAATGCAGGGTGCGAGTGTAGGTCGTGGGTGTGAATGCAGGGATCAAGTGCTAGATGGGCGCGAGCTAATATAGTGATAATTGTCATGGTTTGAATATATGGGCACGATATCTATGGGGTGGGTTCTAGATGGGCGTGAACTCTAATATTAATTTTAAATTTTGTTTGAAATTTGTTTTTTTTTTGTTTTGTTTTTTTAATGGTTTTTTTTAACACATGTTTTTTAATGTTTTTAATATATTAATATTAATAATAATAATAATAATAATAATCTATTTTTTTAAGTCATGGCCAAGCCAGACACCAAATTGGTGTATGAGACCTCCTCCACCCAATGATTTTATAGGTAAAGTCTACCATGACCATGAAATTTTACCATGGCACAATACTTTTGGCATACCACATGATCAAAATACTTGCATGGTATCCAAAGAAGTTTTTCAAGAAGTCGGTGAGATTAAAAAGGATGGACCTAGTGACTTAAACAACTATATTATGGGTGAGTGGCATGCCACGATCAATGATGTTTTCAACTCTCCTAATGAAAAAGAGAAAGGAGTGAAGGGAAAGGGTTTAGATTTATATACCATTGCTAGAGATTTAGCACGCAAACCATCCCAAGAAGAGATAAGAAGGAGGATTTGAGAGAATTTTTGGGTCATATATCAATGAAGGGGTATTGTTAATGTCCAAATGGGATATGGGATCTATGACTATGTTATTTATGAACCAATAATTAGTATTAAGGTCTAACCAATGTTAATGGAGAAAAATAATGGCCTTGTGTCCTAAATGAAGAGTCTCAAGTCAAGTACCAAAAAGAAAAAGCATGAAGATTCTCAAGTTATGTCATTGAAATCATCCTTGAACCATGACATAGGATCTTTATAGGGTATCATTTCCCTACTAGAGGGATTTGGGTGCCATGATTAAATCACAACAAAGTCCCTAAAAAATAACATGTCTCGGTTCCACACATGGAATAGTTATTGGGTACATCATGGTTAGGGATTTGTAGCATTTGAGTGGGATATGAGGTCCTTAAATGACACTTCTTAGGCTCAATCATCATGAAAACACCTAGAAACCACAACACAATCCCTCTCTAGGGGGTCCTTAGCATCAAATCAGTTGGATAAGGACACCACTAGGAGGTTTTTTGCAATAAGGATGAGTAGAGAGGCCTTAACCAACACATCACTCATTTTAAAGGCTTCCTTGAAGGCCTCCAAGTAGGATACAGGTGCCATGAGTAGGTTTTGTTCCCTAGAAATGGGTCTTAACACCTAAAAATGGTTAAGGGGGGATTAAAGAACTTAAGCCATAATTGAACCTTCTCAAGCTCATGTGCCATGAACAACACCTAGAAACCATGACATGAGATGCCACTTCAATGCATTTGGACTAAGATTTGGACATGATTTCCATTTATATGTTTTGCATACTAGATATGGGTCTTAGGGAAGCCTTGACCATGGTTGTGGTAGGGAAACAAGCCTCAAGCCCTTAACCATGGTCAAGGGAGGTAAACAACAAATCAAGCCCCAAACATATCATATCTAGCTCAAGCATCATGAACAAGTCCTCATGTCACCACACAAGACCATGGATGGGTCACAAGACCTTAGCTATCATCAAATTAGAATGAAAACAAGTGCCTTATAATATTGTTGAAGATTTTGAAGTTGATCAAGAGCCTTGAACAAGTCCTCAAACCAACATAACAAAAGTTTGGCCTTTAAGAGGGGTATAGGAATCATGATTAGGTTTTGTACATTGAAAATGGGTGTAGAGGCATAAAGATGGAAAGTTGGAAACAATGGCTTAAATCCCTAACTAAACCTTCTCGAGCTTAACCACCATCAACAACACCTAAAAACCATGACATGAGTCCTCTCTAAGGAGTCTTTGGAATCAAAGTTGAATATGGGTTACATTATGAGGTCTTCTTTATCATCATGGATGGGTCTTAGGTTCATGACTATAGTGTATGAAAGGGAAAAAAATTCTTCAACCCTAAAAATTGCTTCTCAAGCTCAAGAACCATAAACAAGTAGTCAAACCACCACATATGACCTATGTAACATATCATTCACCTCCAAGTGGAATTTGGGCACCATGAATAAGTTAGTTTTGAACCAAGAATGGGTCTCAAGGTCTAAACAAGATCAAGGGAGGGAAACAAGGGACTTGTTCCCTAAGTGAACATTCTTAGGCTTAACTTCTATGAACAACAACTACAACCCACACAACTTCTTAGGATATAGTATTGGAGGAGTCCTTGAGCCATCACATAGGACCCTTGTAGGTTATTTTTGGTCTATTTGAGGGATACAAGTACCATTATTAAAGAAAAGCATATGCCCTAAATAAAAATGTGTCAGGCCCCCCATTAGGAATGGTTCTCAGGGCTGTAGTTGGTGGTCTTTGGAATCCAAAGCAGGATATGGTGCCATGAGTAGGTTTTGGACAATAGAAATGTGTCTTCAGGGATTAACATGGTTAAGGGGGAAAGAAGGGTCTTAAGCTCTAACTGGACCTTCTTGAGCTCAAATTCCATGATTAGGGGAGGAAAAACATTGGACCTTATTCCCTAAAAATCACTTCTTAGGATCAATCACCATGAACAACACTTGCAAATTACCATAAAACAAGCCCTATCTAAGTGTTTTTTAACATCAGAGTTGGATATGGATTCCATTAAGAGGTTTTTTTCATTGAGTATATATCATAGGATCTTGATGATGGTTGAGGAAGGAAAACAAGTGCCTCAAGATATTGTTGAATATTCTTGAGCTCAAGAGCCTTGAATGAGTGCTCGAGCCAACACATGAGTCCATTGTATGGGTTGTTTTCAATCCTATGAGTGTGTTATATGATTCAAGAATTAACATTGATGGATGTTGGAGGTAAGGGGTTATAGAGGATAGTGGTTATGAATTATAAGGGTATAAAGGTTATACAAGTGATGGGTTATATTAGGGTCTATAGAGGTTACATGTGATTGAGTTATAACAGTTAGGTGTTAAAGGTTATAATGTTAGGAAGTAGGTTATATAAAGAGTTAGACATTATTGGAGTTATATTAGGGGTTATGGATGATAGTGGTTCTAAGAGTTAGTGATTATATGGTTAGTGGTTATAGAATTTAGAGATTAAGTATTAGATGGTATAAGAGTTAGGGGTTAAATGAATTAAAGGGGTTAGGTGTTATAAGGTTTAAGGGATATAATAGTTAATATTTATTGGTGCTACGACTTATATATTTTAGGGGTGATGAGTGTTAAAGGGTTATGAGTGTTGAAAATTAAAAGGGATGATAAGGGTTAGGGATTATAAGCACTGGGGGTCATAATGTTTCTTTTCTTACATTAAGGGTCATTATGGTTGGGCGTGATAAAATTTAAATGGATTAGATATTAGAGGTTAGTTTTGAGGGACTATAATGGTTACGGGCCCAACGTTATAGATGAGAATCTCATCGAGCCAACTCAGAATATCCACATTAAGGCTAAATCAGACAAGAAAAGTACATTAAGGATAAAAGGTGTGTGAGTCAAATTTGAGTCTAGAAACCCTCCCATATTGTTAAGGCATGTGAATAGTCTATCCATGTCAAATTTCAGTGAATACATAAACAATTTGAAAAAATTTCAACATTGGCCCCATTCATAGGTCACTATTTCCCATGTCTAGTCATAGTACAATGTCGTTTCGTTGTTCCTTTTAAAATTCATTCGACAGTACACCTATTACCACATCTAGTACTGAAAGGGCATATTTTTATGGTGTTGATTAAAAAATGAATGAAAAAAGAGGGATTTTTTTATCACAACTATGGCACACATACATTGTATATACGTTAATGTAGAACTTGAAAGAGAAATGAATAAAGGTTGATGCAAACTTAAAACTTGTGTCAACCAATTTGTGTACTTTGAAAGAAAAATATGGTTTATGGTTTACATGATGAATTGATGATGGAAACAAGTGGGTGTCTGAGTCAAATTTGAGTCCATAAGCCCTCCCATATTGTTAAGGCATGTGAATAGTCTATCCATGTCAAATTTTAGTGCATACAAAAACAATTTGAAAAAATTTCAATGTTGGCCCCATTCACAGATCATTGTTGCCCATGTCTAATCCTAGTACAATGTATTTTCTTTGTTCCTTTTAAAATTTGTTCGATAGTACACGCGTTCCTGCATCTAGTACTGCAAGGGAATATTTTTATGGTTTTGATCAAACAATGAACGAGAAAAGAGGGATTTTTCATCACGAATATGGCACAGATACATTGTATATATGTTAATGTAGAACCTGAATGAAAAATGATGAAAGGTTGATGCAAACTTAAAAATTGTGTCAACCAATTTGTGTTCTTTGAAAGAAAAATAGGGTTTATGGTTTACATGATGAATTAATGATGGAAACAAGTGGGTGTGTGAGTCAAATTTGAGTCTAGAAACCCTCCCATATCATTAAGGCATGCAAATAGTCTATCCATTGCAAATTTCAGTGCGTACAGAAAAAATTTAAAAAAAAATCAACATTGTCCCCATTCATAGGTCATTTTTGCCCATGTCTAATCTTGGTACAATGTCTTTTTTTTGTTCCTTTTAAAATTCGTTTGACAGTACACACGTTCCCACATATAGTACTACATGGGCATATTTTTATGGTGTTTATTAAACAATGAACGAAAAAAGAGGGATTTTTCATCACAACTATGACAGTACACATACATTGTTTATACATTAATGTAGAACCTGCAAGAAAAATGAAGAAAGGATGATGCAAACTTAAAACTTGTGTCAACCAATTTGTGTGCTTTGAAATAAAAATAGGGTTTGTAGTTTACATGATGAATTGATGATGGAAAAAAGTGGATGTGTGAGTCAAATTTGAGTCCAGAAACCATCCCATATCGTTATGGCATGTGAAAAGTCTATCCATGCCAAATTTTAGTGCATACATAAATAGTTTGAAAAAATTTCGACGTTGGCCCCATTCATAGGTCAGTATTTCCCATGTCTAGTCCTAGTACAATATCTTTTCATTTTTCCTATTAAAATTTGTTTGACAGCACACACATTCCCACATCTAGTGCTACAAGGGAATATTTTTATGGTGTTGATTAAACAATGAATGAAAAAAGAGGGATTTTTCATCACAACTATGACATTACACATGCATTAATGTAAAACCTGAAATAAAAATGAAGAAAGGTTGATGCAAACTTAAAACTTGTGTCAACCAATTTGTGTACTTTGAAAGAAAAATAGGGTTTATGGTTTACATGATGAATAACTTGCCACATAACTCATGGGCCAAAGTCCCATGTTTTCAAATAGTTTCAACGAAGATTATATATAAATGACAAACATGTTCATCGAAACTTCGTTGATGCAATACTATGACAACAATGATGACATTTACGATCATGATGATATACAAATGAATGAGATTCTCTTGGTTTCAAGAATAATTTATCCTCTACTGAACAAGGCCAACCACGTGAAGGTGGGAGCTTATATGGCCCCTCCCCTCCCCCTCACATCACTCTCAATTCCCCAATACCCAATCTATAAAATAAAAAGTAATTGAAAGTAACCTAGTAAGATTCATGCATAGAAACTACAAAAGCATAAATTACTAAAGCTAAACGAAATTATGTGTTTGTAAATGATATTTTTAGATTACCACGTAATTTAGTATATTGACGACTATTTTTAGGTTTCACATAATAATTAGACAACATGTAACATAGGATATAAAAAAGTCACATAAAACTTAAAAACATGTAATTAACCCATGACATAAGTAAATTATTTTAAGATAATAATTTATACTTGAATTAAAATATATAGTCACGTACTTGATCCAACTCAACATCTGAATAATCGTATTTTTTCTGTATGTTTTTCTTCATCAAACTCGACATCTGTATCATCATCCAGTTCAAAAACTATGTTGAAAGGATTGACGATATCATCATCATCATCAATGTCATTTTCGAGCATATTTTCATCTACATCATCATCAAGAACTGCATTGTCTCCTACGCCCGGATCATGATCTTCTTCGTCTGTCGAACCTGCATGATCTTTCGGCTCTATCTGATCTGGTGAATCATATTCTTGTTGTACATGAGTATACTTAACTGGCCTTCCTCTTGGATCATATCTAACAAATGACCAATCCATCTCACCTAGAACATTTGAATAAAAGACATGTTCACATTGGCTTGTAAAAACATAGCGATCATGTTCTCTTTCAAACAATGTTGTTTTAATCATCAAAAATCCATTGGCATGCTGAATAACAATTATTTCCTCATCTCGTTCATGCATTCGTAACCTATACCATTTGATGTCAAATATAACTAATTTGAAGGAATTAAAGTCACACTAAAGTATATCATTCAAATACCCATAGTATCTACTTTCAGATTCTTGTGAATGTCTCTCACTCCTAGAGGAAACATTAGTGACTTGGAATACTGCAGTTATCCCACTATCATAAGTTTTCTTGGTTTCATCCAACTGTTTGATGAAAAATTTACGACCATTGCACCACATAGCCTTGTGGTGTTTCAACTGCAATATGCCATATATGTAAAAGATGCACTGTCAATTAATAAATTAACATATTTATATAACTTGGAAAGTATCTAAAAAATATATAAGTACACATGTAGTTACATTAATATAATATAAAATAACTGAAAAAAATGGGTGAATTTTCTTTTCTGTCCATCTTTCAAACCATATGCTAAATCAATTTCCCTTTGCGTAACATTGGCATCTCTGTTACGGTGAGCTTCTCTAACCAATTCAGACAGTCATTTCCATGATAACCTACCACCATGATGTTGTTTACATATTTCAATCCATACATTCATCCAGTCAATATTGTTTGCAATGTATAAATGTAGTGCATATCGATTTTGAGAAACTAAATAAAAAAATCATAATTCACCAATATTAAAGACTAGTTATAACATCCATGATAAATATTAATAATTTATTAAATAACAGATATTAATATATTAATGAGTATGATCATATACACAAAAAATGAAAATTTATATGTATTAATATAAATCTCCACAATTATTAATCTATTACCTCTCATTTTTTTCATTCTACCTTTCCCCAACAGGTGCTCCTGATCTTCAATTTTTTTTATGGAATTCACATCCCAAATGCGATCCATTGCATGCATAGTTGGCACTGCTAATTTAGGAAGATAATGACTAATATACACCATGGATTTATATACCATATATCCCTCCACCATAGAACCCTCAGGACATGATCTTTGTCTAACCAAAGCCTTCAATGATTTCAAGTGTCTCTCCACCATCCACATTGACCTTCTGTGTACAGGTCCATAGATCTCAATCTCTTCAACTTGGTGTATGAGGTAGTGTTCTTGTGCATTGAAATTTTTTGGAGGTATGTACTTTTTCATTTCACACATTAGCCGAGGAATTTCTCTCTTCCAATACTTTATATCATCTTCATGGATTTTTTTCAATGACAACCATATACATGAGACCATGGCACAAGAAAATAACATGTTTAAACATAACACAACATAATGTATTACATTACAAGTAAAACACATGTCATTAAGTACAACAACAAATTGAAAGAAAATTTTGCATATAAATCACAACTAATTACCTCATGTATTTGCCAATATCATATATAACTTGTTTGACTTTTTTGTCAAAGACGTTTGGGAGAGATAGCGGTAGAACATACTGTAACAAAAAAAATGAATCGTTATTTGTTTCAACCAAAGTAGACAAAGAAAATTAAAAAATTAAAATATGTATAAGGCCAATATATATAAAGATGTATACCAAAATTATTACCTTAATGAAGGTATTCCAATTATGTGTTTTTACTCCACCAAATTCACCTTTCTTCGTTAAGATATTATTTATGTTTAAAGCAAAACTCGTGGGAAATTTAATTCTTTGAATGACCTCTTTTACATCATTGCTTTTTTTCTCTGTCAATAACCATGGAAGGTTATTTCAATCTCCATCTCTATTTGATAAGACTACACTTCGTATTGCATGATTGGCTTCCTGAATGTCAGTACAATTTTTGACAATTTTTTCTTTATCCCTCCTACCATCTATGGTTCACCATAACTTTTCTGTCACATTCTTCCCGATATGCATTGTATCAAACAAATGAGCTATTTTTATCTCCTCATAGTAGGGCAACGTCATGAATTGAGTGGGATAACACTTCATTCCTTGTGGAAGCCCATTATTAATACCTTCATGATGGCAACCTTCATGAAGCATAAAATAAATCAAAACAATAATTATCAAATACGGTAAAATAAATTCAATGATTAAAACAAAAATTAAAAAAAATTGCATATACGATACATAAAGAAATTGCGTACCTTGACGATTTCTATTATATTCCAACCTCCATAGGTGAGGTGTCATTCTTCGTGGTTTTAAACCAGTCTCTTCTTTCCCAGTGAAAAGATGTTTTTCAGTAGTATGATACCTATGGTTCTTAGGGAGGAGGTGCCTATACTCATCAAACACCACCTTTCCTAAAAACATTTAATGGTGATACTTCATCTTAGGACCACAAACTAGACATGCAAATTTACCTTTTGTTTGAAGACCTTCAACAAATGGATTAATCTCAATTATACGATGAGATTATTTAAAAATTAAACATGTAGCATGATTTCATTAAAAAATTATATAGTATTAAAGATTAATGGAGTCCTACATACCACAAAAATGTGTTAGTCATGGGGCATCATTAATTTTCCATTAAATATTCAACGCAATTTAATTTTATTCTCCCCGATTGGTTTATAGATGTCATACATAGTGATGCCAACCCATAGCTTTAGTAGCTCGTTGATAAGAGACTCTCTATATACATTCATATATTTAACTTGGTACTTACCTAATTGTTTGCAATTACACATAATTACTATAACCATGATATGTATATATAAGTAAACAAATAAAAAAAATATATTATGCAAAAAATGAAACAAATGAAAATGTTACATTCAAAAAATTAATGTAAACAAATACCTGGAACAATCGTTGTCAACATTATATACTCCCTCTTTATTGACATCCAAGGAGGAATGTTATTATTGATAACAAAAATAGCCCACACTGAGTAAATAGACCTAAGCTCTCCGAATGGATTAACATCGTTAGCTGCCAATAAAATCCTAATATTACAAGGTTCATCTTTGAAATCTTTCCATTTTCTCTCAATTTCCCTAAATTCATAACCATCGACAGACATTCGAAGAAAACCATCTCCACTTCTATTACATGCATGTTAATCCATAAATTGTGCTATGATTTCACACCTGAACAATCGCTACAAACATGGAATTATGAGAATATGATGGAGAACCTTTCGAGGCACCCTTTTTGTTACTTGATCGGTTCAATATCTATTGATAAGACATTGTGGGCATTCTGTTGTCGAAGCATGTTGTTCATAATATATAATATGATCATTAGGACATGCATATATAATTTGATAATACTTTTCAATGTCTTTCATAATGGCATGCAAATCTAGATATGTGGGAGGTAAAATATTTGATGATGGTAACAAAAATTCACCTCACAATCTACAACATAACAAATAACTAGTTAATGTAAAGAATATTAATCGTCAAAATTGTATTCTTATTTTACACATTAATTAACACTAAAAATAATAGAAAAAAGTCAACATTTGTGTATATGATATGAAACATATTACATACCTTACGATCTGTTTCATACACGTGTTTGACAAAATATTCATAACCTTTAAGTTCACTAGCAACAATGTAGCGGGGAGAATATTTTCTCTTGAGCCTTCATAAAGTCGTTTATTTGCCTTTTCTAATAGAGGTTGATCATAAATACCATCACTATCCCCATCCTCATCCAGTTGAGNACACTTGTTTGACAAAATATTCATAACCTTTAAGTTCACTAGCAACAATGTAGCGGGGAGAATATTTTCTCTTGAGCCTTCATAAAGTCGTTTATTTGCCTTTTCTAATAGAGGTTGATCATAAATACCATCACTATCCCCATCCTCATCCAGTTGAGAAAACAAATCTTGGATCATTTGATTTGTTCCATCATCTTCTTCCATGGGATCATTAACTTTATTTGTCTCTTCATCTTCTTCCATGAGATCCTCATTTGCTTGATCATGTTCCTCAAATTGTACAACATCATTTCTACTACTACTTGGTGTAATTTTTTGCAGAAAGTTAGAGGGTAAATCTAACTTTAAAATTACAAACAATCATGCAAAATTAGTGTGTATAACAAATATCAAAAAATATATACACATATATATTTTTTATAAAATCGACAATATAAAAATAGATAATGAATATATAGCTAATTACCATGGGGTGATATTCATTTGATCCCCCATCAATGTGCCCATATTTCCTACAATTGTTTTTAGCTGTTTCTATTAAAATTCTTACGAGAATTATAGTGCAACATCTTTTGCAAGGGAAATAACATCTACCATCACCCTTTTCACCCTCTTTACTTTTTCCCCACCTCTAATATTCTGCGACATTCTTCCACACGAAAATACCCTTTCTAAACCGTCGTTGTTATAGAAAGTTTGTCGCAACATCCATAATTTTCAAAATATTTATAGATATTTTTTTCATCGTAAGAGCGATAAAAGTTGACCAAGTCAATGTAGATTTTGTCAAACACTGTAATGATCAATGTTCACTTTGTCAAAGAGTGTAACGATTAATGGTAATCATTTCTCTTGCAACAATTACCAAAGGTCATTGCAAGAGCGACGGTAGTCCACTGTCTTCAGGTTCATCACTCTTGAGACATACATTTGGTTTCGTCACAAGAGCGACGAATGGGGGCTGGATTTAAAAAAAATTTGAAAAATTCAGCTCTTTATCTTCAATTGTGCGACAAAATGGTACTTTCTACGCAAGTAGTCGTCACAAATTTTTCAATATGTAATAGTGAGGACACTCGCCAGCAGAGGCTCCAACTTTATCGGGTTGTCAAGGCAGGGCAACTCCTGCACCAAGGCAAGTGGCTCACCCAGGGACAAATTCAAAAGAAATTTCCTCACTTGATGGGGGAACTCAATGCAATGTAGACCATTTATTCCTAAGGAGGGAGGACTGATCCAAGTGGATATTGGTGGCCACCCACCTATTCCAACTAGGTCCTCTTGACAATTTCTAGTTCAACATGTTTCTCTGTAATGATGAAATTTCTTTGTAATTATGGGTTCTACACTTCTAGGGCTATCTTGAATCCATACACAACATCTAGGTGGATATTGGTGGCCACCCACCTATTCCAACTGGCTTATTTTGGAAGTTTTCATGTCAGTACATCTTTTTGTACTTCCATGGCCGTTTTGGGGCCCTAAATAGTGTTTGTTTTTAGATTTCCATAGTCAACCTATAGATAGCATTAGATTTTGATGAAATAATGTGTATCTCTCGAAAATACCTTTCCAATGGGCTATCACACACCTAAAATTAAGGTCGTATGAAAAAGTTAAGACTCCGGGAAGTTGAGGTACCAACTTACCCATCAGGGCCCACATAATTTTTGGTGGTTCATCTCCTAGGGTTAGGTTTTTGGATGTCTATGGTTTTAGAATCATGATTAATGTTAAAAAGGCCTCTGGAGCCTCATTGTAATCATTTTTCTCAGATGGATGTGCTTAGCATCCACATATCTTCTTAGAGATAGCTACCACCATTCGAGCAAGTTGTTTTCAGTTCTACAATTTCACAATTTCAGCCTATTTTATTTATTCAATAAGTTATTCTTCACTGGATATATGTTGTTGTTCTCTATATCTCTATGTTATTCTATTCATTCTTTTATTCATTTCGTTCCGCTCATAAATTTGAATCAGTCAGCCATGATAGTTAGTTTTTAGGCACAGTTTGATATGGTTTTCTTTTTCCTCTGGTCAAATAGTGTTGGAACTTGGCTCATTTCCTTTTCATACTATCACCTCAATAACTAGAAACCGAGTACTAACCCCTCGAGACTACTCTATTTGAGATCCAACTAAATTTTTGTAGCGCACACCATCCAATTTGAAATATTCAACATCTGCAAGTTGACCATACGTCGAATTAGAAATGGACTAGGTGGAATAGGTCAGTCGACCTAGTCAATCACTTCTCCATAGTCGATGTCTGGTTAAATTCATTACTGTCAGGAAGTTGATCATTCTTCTCTATGTGTTTGGCTTAATAAGAAGGTAAGTAATTTCTTTCTCAACTTGTCGACTTCTTCACGCCTAAAGACTATGGTTTTCTTCATCAATATGTATTCCGGTCAAGGGACAAAGGAAATTCCACACGCATATTCAAAATAGGATATCAAGGGCCCAAGAAACATTTTCAGCCTAGAGAATATTATTTCATATTGAAKTTTGTATTGATTTCATCATCTCTTTAGGTTTGGACCAACTAAGTCTCTAGCAATAATAGGGAAGCACTTGATCTTCTTCATGGTATCGACAAAATGGGGGGGCTCGGAGACTATTCTTCAAGTTATATTCTTCATTGACTGCATTAATCTTGTCGAACATGATAGAGATAATCACTACCAATTAATTTAGTAGTATATCTTCCATCTTCATCACCATTCTCTATGACTCCATTCTTAATGCACCATTCAACACCATGATAAAATGAGAAGCAAAGAATACAGAGAAAGAGCAGAGCAGAAATAGTATTAAATATATTGAGTATATGAGAAAAGAGTACATTGAGAAAAGGGAAAAGAGCTGAGCTAAATAGGCTCAAGAAAATCAAGAACATCAAGAAACGATAGTACAACTGGCCAGGACAACTGGAAATGTATAGTCAGACTGTTGAGGTTACATTATATTTAACACTCCCTCTTAAACTCAACAGTTACAATCATCAACACTGATAATTCCCAAGTGTTGTCTCTGAAAAAAAAAAAAAACCAGATTTTCTTAGTGGCTTTGTAAAAATATCTGCGAGCTGATATCGAGAGCCACAAAATTTAAGTTCAATGTCACCATTATTTACAAGCTCGTGGATGTAGTGAAAGCGAGTGTCAATGTGTTTTCTTTTCTTCTGAAACACATGATTTTTGGATAGAGAAATTGCTAAGGTGTTGTCACAGAAGATAGGAGTTGGATCCTGTTTTGTATGTGACATATCATTCAATATTCTTCTCATCCACATAGCTTGATAGGAAGCTGAGGTAGCAACGACATACTCTTCCTCTGTAGAAGATATTGATACAATGGGTTGCTTCTTTGATGCCCATAAAATTAGGTTCGCGCCCAGGTGAAAAGCATGTCTTGAGGTGCTCTTTTTGTCATCTAGGTTGCCTACAAAATCACTATCTGTGTAACCAGAGATATGATTATCATCAGTCTGAGTGTACCATAAGGAAAAATTGAGAGTGCCTGCAACATATCTCAGAATCCTTTTCGCCATCTTCCAGTGAGAATCTTTGGGGGATTCCATAAACCTGGAAACAAGGCTGGCTGTATACATTATATTAGGCCGAGTGGCTATAAGATACAAAAAAACTGCCTACTAAACTTTTGTATAGGGTAGGGTCCACTGTAGGGCCTTCATATTTCTTGCTCAGTTTTGTGCCTAGGGGTATAGGAGTTTCTGTTGGATTGTAGTCTTCCATGCATAATCTTTTGATGATGTTTGTTGCATACTTTTGCTGACAGAAAAAAATGCCTTTGGTTGATTGATCAACCTCAATTCCCAGAAAATATTTCATTATGCCAAGATCTGTCATTTCAAACTCAGATTCCATGGCATGTGTAAAACTGGTTAACTCAAGATTTTCAGTATATATCATGTCATCAACATATAAACATACAATCAAAATTTTATCGTGCTGGTCCATTTTGGTGTATAAAGTTGGCTCATTTTGGCTTTTGCTGAAACCACTTTTGATTAGGTAAGTGTCAATTATGTTGTACCAAGCTTGTGGAGCTTTCTTTAAGCCATATAAGGCTTTATTCAACCAATACACTTTGGCTGGCTACTCTTGGACTTCAAATCCAGGTGGATGATCGACATAAACTTATTCTTCTAAGAAACCATTAAGGAAAGCAGAATTGACATCCATCTGGTATACTTTCCATTTGTGTTGGGTTGTTATGGCCAAGAGAGTCCTTACAGTGTCCAACCTTGCTACTGGAGAAAAATTTTCACCATAATCAGTACCTGGTTGTTGTGAGAATCCTTTGGCAACAAGTCTTGCCTTGTGCTTTTCAATCTGTCCCTTTTCACTGAGTTTAGTTTTGTAAACCCACTTGACACCAATACTCTTCTTGTGTCTGGGCAGATCAACAAGATACCATGTCTTGTTCTTCTCAATGGAGTCAATCTCTTGGTTCATGGCTTGAACCCAATGAGGCTCCTTAGCTACTTCTTTAAAAGATGTAGGTTGACATGACATTAATGCAAAAATATTGTGTTGTTCAATGTCATCCAATTGCTGATGGATTTCTCTCAAACTTCAAGTTCTCTTATTTGGAAGTTCAGAGGATGAGTCTCTGCTGGAAGTTGAGTTATCCTGAGATTTTTTAGATTGTCCTTGTATCTGCATTCTTGGAAGAGCAGGCTGATGTGTTTGATGTCCTGAATTCTCTATGTCTTTAGGAAGTGACAGTAATGGATCATGACTGTCCATTTGCTGATTTTCAGATTCGTTCTAGAGTTGATTTTCAAGAAATTTTACATCGACTCTGTTGAGAATTAGTTTCTTTGAAATTGGATTGTAGAGTCTGTAGGCTTTTGATGTTTCACTGTAGCCAGTAAAGATACATTTCTCACTTCTATCATCTAGTTTCTTCCTTAATTCGGAAGGGATGTGAGCATATGCTATGCATCCAAATGTCTTGAGATGAGAAAAATTTGGCTTTGTCCCACTCCATGCTTCTTGAGGTACTTTCATCTTGAGACTAGTGGTTGGAGATCTATTCAGAAGATAAGCTGAGGATGCTATGACTTTAGCCCAAAAATTATTTGATAGACATTTCTCTTTGAGTAGGCTTCTTGCCATGTTCATTATTGTCTGACTTTTCCTTTCAGCCACTCCATTCTGTTGTGGAGTATACCTGGATGTAGTTTGCATGATGATGCCTTGTGATTTGCATAAATTTTCAATTTCGTTGGAGTTGTATTCTCCTCCTCCATCTGACCTGAGAGTTTTGATATATTTTCCACTCTGTTTTTCAGCTTCATCTTTGAATTCTTTGAATTTTGCAAATGTTTCAGACTTGTGTCTGAGAAAATAGATCCAAGTTTTCCTGCTAAAGTCATCAATAAATGTTAGAAAATAAAATCTACCACCTATTGACTCTTTTTTCATTGGTCCACATAGGTCAGTGTGAATGAGTTCGAGATGTTGTTGGGCTTGAGTGGAGGACTGTGGAAAACTAGTTCTCTTATGTTTTCCTAGAATGAAAGACTCACATGGGGGATTTTCCTCTTTAAAAATAGGGAGACCTTTGACCATGGAGTGCTTCTGTAGAAGACTTAGACTATGAAAGCGTAGATTTCCAAATCTTGTATGCCAAACCAGAGTTTCATTTGGGGTGGATGTACTTTGTGCATATGATTGGATCAGATTTGCAGTTTTGAGGGTCAGTGGAAACATCCTATTCTGAATCATGTAGATTTTAGAAATCAATTTTCTGCTGGGGGTTTTATCATATATCCTGCATGATTCTCCCTCAAAAAGTACCTTATAGCCATGTTCAATGAGCTGTTCTACACTTAACAGATTATGTTTCAGATCTTGAACATGATAGACATTGTTTATGTATTTCTTTACATTTTGTTTAGTAAGAATAGGTACAGTTCCTTTTCCTTAAACTTTGACTAAAGAATCATTTCCAATTGTAATATCAGAGGAAATTGAAGAATCAATGCATGAAAGAAAATCTTTGTTACCTGTCATGTGATTGTTGCATCCACTGTCCAGCAACCAGAGATCTTTATGTTGTTCTTCAGTCTTGTGGCATGAGATATGTGCTCTACCTGAAGGCTAATCTACTTTCTTCTTCCTCCATTCAGATTCGTAGTGCCCATGCTTTTTGCAGTAATATCATTGTATGCTTGATTTGTCATTTGATCTTCTCCCTCTGCGTCTTTGAGCTTGGAAATTATGATTTTGGTTCTGTTGTCTATGACCTTGGAAAGTTTGATTAAGGTTATGTTGTCTGTGACCTCCACTTGAGTGAGGGTTAATTAGACTGCTCCCTCTTCCTTGGTGACCTCTACCTCTTTCTCCACCTCTCCCTCTCTTGAAAGAGAATTGAGTTTTGAAGGCATTTGCGATTGACTCATCTGTGAGATGCAGTCTGGTCTCATGTGTCAACAGAGAGCCCATTAATTCATCTATAGAAAATTTTGACAGATCCTTGGATTCAAGGATTTTTGTAATGACCATTTCGAATTTCTTTGGTAAAATCATGAGGACTTTCTCAAAAATGCATTGATCAGGGATGGCTTCACTAGTCAATCTGATCTAGTTTACGATTTCCATGACTCTAGTCATAAATTGATCAACATTTTCAGACTCTGTCATTTTTAAAGTCTCAAAATGTGTCCTCAAGGTATGTAGTTTAACTGTTTTGACCCTATCATTTCCTTGGTAGCATGTTTTAAGGATGTCCCAGACCTGAAGTAACAACGCTTGTGATTTTTGAGAAAATCGAGTCATCCACTGAATTTTGAATCCAAAATTTTGCCTTATTTTCTTTGTTGCTTTGTGTTGCCTAAGAAGTTCTTTGTTGGTTGGTCATGGCAGCAAGGTATGCTAGATTTGGTTCCACATATCCAAGATCCACTGGATCCCAACACTCTTGTATTTGTAAGAAGGATCTCATTCGAAGAGACCAAAAATCATAATTCTTTCCAAGAAGAATCGATCCTTGAGTTGGTCCTAAATTGCTAGACATGGCCATCTTTAAAGAATTAAAAAAAAAAAATTAAGAAATAGGATTTCGCGTTTCCTGATTCTTGCATGAAAATTAGGTCTTCGAATTTCTTGAAGTGACTTAAGACCGAAATACATGGTGTACACTACTTCTTTGACTTCGATCTGGCTGGATTTGATTATCCAAGCGCAAGATCTATTGATTCATAGCTCTGAACTCTGTTATTTTACAACTATAGCAACTATAGCTCCTCTGATGGTGGATTCGGTCTTACTGACTTTATTCGAGAGTCAAAAGAAAAAAATGAATTTTAGCTTCTCATGTGACTGTGGGATGAAAACCAAGCGTTTCAGGGTTTCGTGTATCGGGATTTCCGTTACAAGGCACCTCGGGTCCTCTAGTTCCCGAAAACCTGAAATGGGTTAGCGGTCCCTAGATCCTCCCTTAAATTCTCCTGATGTGACCCTCGGCTATGACCGAGGGGCTTATCTTCAAGGACGTCGCTATTTCCCGTGTCGAGACTTTGCGAGTGAGCCAAACCTGA
>JASDQU010305786.1:17733-28308 GCA_032191745.1 Picea mariana | reverse complement strand
GAGAAGGTGATGAATGGAAGACAACGTTCAAGACAAAAGACAGACTGTTTGAGTGGTTAGTTACGCTATTTGGGCTAACTAATGCTCCCAACAAATTCATGAGAGTTATGAATGAAGTTTTGAAACCATTTTTGTGTAAGTTTGTTGTTGTATACTTGGATGACATTTTTATTTTCAGTAAAACCAAAGAATAACACTCGGAGCATGTGATAAAGGTGTTACTGTGGTTGAAGGAAGAACACTTGTTGATAAACTTGAATAAATGTACATTTTTGAAAGAGGAGTTAGTGTACTTGGGATTTGTGTTTTCCAAGGAAGGTCTGAAGATGGATTCTGAAAAGGTTAAGGCTATTTTGGAGTGGCTGACACCTAAGTGTATGTTTGATGTGAGAAGTGTCCATGGATTGGCAAGCTTCTACAAAAAATTTATCAGAAATTTTAGCGATATTTGTGCACCACTTATTGAGTGTATGAAAAAGGGGATTTGCAAGTGGACAACAAAAGCAATGAAGTCATTTGAAGACTTGAAGACAAAAGTAATTGAAAAACTAGTTTTAGCACTTCTAGATTTTAATAAAGTATTTCAAGTGGATTGTGATGCAAGTGGATAAACAATTGGAGTAGTTTTGAGCCAAGAAGGAAGACCAATTGCATTCTTTAGAAAGAAATTGAATGATGTTAAGAAGAAATACTTTGTTTATGATCAATAATTTTATGCGATTGTGAAAGCTTTAAATAAATGGAAACATTACTTTCTACCGAAGGAGTTTGTCTTATTTACTGACCATAAGGCATTGCAATACATAAATAGTCAAGGTAAGTTAAATCAAAAGCATTCCAAATGGGTAGAAGTTTTCCAAAGTTACTCATTTATTTTGAAACATAGGTCTGGAATGTCAAATAGAGTTGCAAATGCATTGAACCAAAGAATAATGCTACTAAATACTTTGTCAGTAGAAGTTGTTGGCTTGGAATGTATGGAAGAGTTGTATGCAGAAGACATAGATTTTACGGAGGCTTGGAAACCATGCAAAGTGACTTGGAGCATTGATAGGAAAACACATTTGGATTTTCACATCCAATAAGGCTTCTTATTCAATAATCAAAGTTTGTACATTCCATAGAGTTCATTGCGGTTAAATATTTTCATAGAGTTTCATAACGAAGGTTTGGGTGGACATTTTGGCATTGATAAAATAACAACGTTGGTGAATGAAACATAATTTTGTCCTAACATCAACAAGGATATCAAGGAGTTTGTTGAGTGTTGTAGAATTTTCCAATTAGCAAAAGGAAAGAGTCAAAATAATGGATTGTATACACCACTACTGGTACCTGAGTGTAGTATACTTAGGGAGGTAATATTGGGTACCTCCCTAGGTACCCCATATTACAATGTAATATACCTAGGGAGGTAATATGGGGTAGCTAGGGAGGTACCCAATGGGAATATGGTTATGTATTATTAGTGGAATCCATTCAATCTAAGGTGGACTAGGTCCACTATATTATTAAATACGACCCACTATGGTAGTTTAATATAATGAATAGGATTTCTAGAAGAATCCTTCTCTAGAATGTTCCTAGAAGATATAGAATGATATATAAAAAAGTGTAAGGAATGTATTGGAACATAGAGAAGAATGTTGTGAATGTAGAAAGCATTGCTTGGGGAGTATTATCCTTCCTTAAGGATTAATATATGGTGTTACCCTACCTCAAGGGTTTTGTCTACATACTTGTGTTGTATATTTGGTGAATGGTTTGGTTTATTCTTGTTGATATTGTGAGTTTATTTTGAGATTTGTCTTCAGATCTATTCAGGTACTTAACAATTGGTATCAAAACACTTTCCTTTTCCAAAGAAGGGGATAATTGTTTGGCTCTTTTTGCAAATGTTTTCTAGGGAAAATAGAGGGTGGTGTACTTCAAGTTCATATATGAAACTTTATGAGCATACTTTGGCCAAAAAAATTGGATATTTGAATTCCTCTCAGAAAAATACCCAATTTCGAAAAACAAATCGACCGAACTAGAGTCCGGGAAGTAAATTTATGAGAATTTTAAATTCGGTCATTTTTCAGGGTTTTTCCAGGAAAAGTCGTGCGATTTGCACAGTAAGTTATTTTTAAGGTTTAATTTTTGTTGAAGATTTATTCCAAGAAACATTTTTTTTATAGGAAATTATGATGGCCGTAGTATTGAAGAAGTCATAAAACATAGGAATTCATTTAGTAAAGAGCATTGGAAAGTGTTGATAAGTTTGAATTTACAAGGTGATGCAACCATTTGGTGGAATTATCTTAACTATAGAAAAATGATGGCACTCTCTAATGAATAATTTGAAAAAGTGGTTTTAGAAAAATGGTCTCATACCAAGAGTAAAGAAAGAAGAAAGAATTTATTTTCATGTGGAAATTATATATTACAAGTTCATGGATGTATTCATAAAGAAAATATCATTATTTTTATTAACCCTAGTTGCCTGCATAATTTTATCAATGTTCAGTTGGTTAATAGATTGCAAGTTTTTGCAAAGAATGTTCAAAGCACACAATTTGAAGGTGAAAATGTTCAAATTTTTAAATATTTGAAGATCACCATGGACAAATATGTGTTGCATTCATATTTTTATGCTATGGATATAGATGAAGTGGATATTGTTTTGGGATATCCTTGGATATAATCAATGGGTACCATTAATATTAATGTGAAAAATAAGTTTTTGAGGTTGTGGTACAAGAAAAAGAAAATAACCTTGCAGGATGTGTCTCTTAGTAAGAAAGATGGTCCCATGGAGGCCAGCAAAGAAGTTATTGCCTATTCGGAAGTTGAATCAGAGGCAGAGTCTATAGAAGGAGATGAAGGAAAAACACATGAAGGAAACAAGAAATAAGCTAAGGAGGTCAGTGACTCAAAGGCACAATGTGTTGTTGATTTGAAGAAAAAATAACAAATTCCTACAGTTGTTGTATATCGTCATCCACAACATATAGAGAAACAACAGTCATCAAGGCAAGGGCGTGAGCCTCAACACATCTATGCACCAATAAGGAACCAAAAAGGAAACTGATCAAGAGGTACATGGAGGAATACTAGCACTACAGGAAGACATCAGGATACATAAACAATCCCATGGAAACCCCAACATGATGCAGAGAAAGATCAGGATGTCAAGGTAGCAGTTGGACATCATGTTCAACTTCCATTAGGATGTATGGATGGTCGTACTTGGTACCATTTGGATACATTGCTTATCCGATCATATTGTATGGTTTCTTCACAATTTTCAAGGATGAAACATGTGAACGGGGGTGGAATGTTGTATACCTAGGGAGGTAATATGGGGTACCTAGGGAGGTACCCAATGGGAGTGCGGTTATGTATTATTAGAGGAAGTCATTCAATGTAAGGTGGACTAGGTCCACTATATTATTAAATGCGGGCCACTATGGTAGTTAGATATAATGAATAGGCTTTCTAGTAATCTCTAGAATGTTCCTAGAAGATATAAAATGTTATATACGGAAGTGTAAGGAAGGTATTGGAACATAGTGAATAATATTGTGAATGTATCAAGAATTGCTTAGGGAGTATTATCCTTCCCTAAGTATTAATATATGGTGTTACCCTACCTCAAGGGTTTTGTCTACATTCTTATGTTGAATATTTGGTGAATAGCTTGGTTTATTCTTATTGATATTGTGAGTTTATTTTGAGATTTATCTTCAGATCTATTCAGGTACTTAACACTGAGAGACCATGGGAAGATATAAGTATGGACTTTGTTTCGGGACCACATAAAATGTAGGGAGGTCATGATTTTTTGATGGTTGTAGTGGACAGATTTTCAAAGATGGCACATTTCATACCATGCAAGAAAACCATTGATGCTACAAAAGTGGTTTTTGTATTTTTCCTAGAGATTGTGAGGTTACATGGACTGCCAAGAAGTATCACTTTTGACATGGATACAATATTTCTTGGGAATTTTTGGAGGATACTATGGAAAACAATGGGTTCCAAATTATTGTATAGTTCTGCGTATCATCCTCAAACATATGGACAGACCAAGGTGGTGAACAGAAGTCTTGGAAACTTGCTAAGGAGTTTGAGTGGGGAGAAGCCAAGACAAACAGATTTGATCTTGGCATAGGTTGAATTTTCTTATAACAATTTCATTAATAGATTTGTGGGAAAGAGTCCATTTCAGATTGTTTATGGAAGGTCATGAAAGGGAGTTGTTTATTTGGTTAAATTGTTGAATCTTGAGGACAAAAGGAGTGTTAATGTAAGTCCGTTTTCATAGAGCATACAGAAAATGCATGAACATATTAAGATAATGCTACAACAGAGCAATATCAAATATAAACAAGGAGCAGATTTAGGAAGGGGACAAATTTTTTTTGAAGAAGGAGAGCTTGTAATGACACATTTGAGGAAAGAAATATTTTCCAGTGGTATGTATAGTAAAATAAAGTACAAGAATATTGGACCGTGTCAAATTTTGAGAACGATTTATAATAACTCATATAATTTAGACTTGCCAGATGATTTTGACATTTCTCCAATATTCAATGTGGCCAACTTGAACAAGTTTCATGAGGGAGAAGAGCATGAGGAATAAGGTAACCCGAATGAATGGAAGAAACATATACCTGTTAAACCTACCAAATAATCAGAGCAAATCTTGGCAAAGAGGGTTGGAAAGAGGAACCAAAATAATGAATATTACGAGTATCTAGTTAAGTGTAGAAACAAGGGTTCCAAAGATGCATCGTGGGTTTCTAAAAAAGAATTGACATGCCTATGAGGATCATCATTCTCTGTTGAATCTTAAATTTTATCCACACGATTTGGAGCTCATTTTTTATTACCAAGTATGTCTAATGCAGGAGCAAATTTGGCCTCAAAAAATTCACATCAACCAAAAACATTTCAATTTCAAGTTAGAAAATGTAGGGTGAAATAAGTGTTGCAACTCTAGTTGATGCAACACATAAAGTGATGATATTCCAGTTGCTACAACACGGTGCTAAATTTCAGTTGCTACAACACCATGAGAAATCCCAGTTGTTGCTATACCATGCCACAATCCCAGTGGCTACAACATTGTGAAGACGTTGTTGCAAAACTATGGGAAATCCTAGTTACTGCAACACTGTGAAGTTTTAAAATCCTAGGGGTGCACATATTCCATGTGGTATAATCCACGTGTCTTGGGAGTATTTTTGTGGAATATGGAGAACAAATGTAAGAGGAAAATGGTTGAGAATTTTAGATCAATTGTAATTTCCAAACGTTCCAACACATCCAGATTGGGGAAAAACAAGAAACTGTTGGAGGAATGGATGGTCAAAATGGTTCAGCTGCCAAGGAATGAGAGGATAAAGGAGAAATAAAATGAAATAGAGGGGGTTCATATTCAATTCACACAGGAAGAAGACAAAATAGAGGAAACAAAGAATGAGAAATGAGAGAGAAGAGAAGGGACACAGTTTTTGGAGGAACAACATGAAATAGTGGCATGCTTCTTGTCATTAAGTTTGAAGGAAAACTATGCCAGATTGGATGAAATGTAATGACACTGTGCGAGACCAAATTTTTGTCTGGTTAATAAATTAGTTTTTCAATCCCTATAACTACTGATGTCTCTTGTTTCGATTTTCATGTAAATGTAATTTCTCTTGGCATTCTTTAAGCTGTTAAATTTTTGTTAATGTCGTTAGTTTTTAGTTGTGCACTCTGTGGGCATAAACTTGGTCCTATAGTTTATTGTGTACAATATCGAGGGGGAATGCATCAATTTGAAAATTCAAACAATGAGAGTGACCTTAATGTTGTTTAAGTCTTACAATTTAAGGAAAATCCAATGAGAATTTTGGAATTAATGGTATTAAATGTAAAAGGAAAATTTTAAAGTATATTAAACTCTGTTATAGTAAGGCCTTCACAAAATAGTTTAACCCACATCAGAATGACTCAATCCTATCCCATCATTATCTTCCAATTATATTAAAGAACCAATCCCATCGCATTTCTCTTCCCATCCTACCCATTCATAAAAATCCATATACAAATTCATCTATGAAATAGTATCTATGACCATAACATAGAAAAAGGTAAACCCTCTGCAAGGGTGATGGGAATGTTTCCCCGTCGACACCTAGTCAATGATTTTAAGCGCCCATTGAATGGAACTAGACTAGAAAATTTGGCATGCCACTAGATGTTGACCATTAGATGGGATTCCATACTTCATTCCATTAATCAAATTCCAATGACTATCCATTTCCATGTTAGGTGCAAATCTAACCATCTTGCAAACAAACTAACCATTGAAGATATAAAATTTGAGCCTTACGACTTAGAGGTTAATTAGGAAAACATGACTCAAGACAATCTAGTGGAGGATTTTATGAATATTCAGAAATCAAACATGGAACCCTAGGGAAGAAATTAGGGATTTTAATGTAATTACATATGCCACCAATATCAAGAGGAAAGAACAACTTGGGAACTTGGCTCCACACTCCATGCTAGATGCAGTGATCCAAGATTGTGGGGACTCATCCATGATGAGTAAGAGAAACAATATCACATTTTTCATTCCACATGTGGGATATGGAAATGTGGAATTACAGATAAGGGAAGAAAAATTAAAAAAAATCATCCCCACACTTTGCAGTATATACGACAATGTGGGGAGGTGGGGATTGACCATGAGAAGAAAGAGCAACATGACTGCATTCTTCATTCCACATGCAGAATGCGACAATGTGGAAAAACAAATAGGGGAAGAACAAATCAAAAATTGACTCTACACTCTACACTAGATGTGGTGATGCAGGAAAACAATGACTTGGCCATGGGGGAGAAAGATCAACAAGAATCTTTGTTTTTTTCATTCCACATGCACATTGCAAAATTGTAGAAATTCATATAAGGGAAGAAAAACTTAGAAACTTAGCTCTACAGTCCATACTGAATGTGATGGTATGGGAATGTTGGGAATCGACCATGGGGATACCAAGAAACAAGTGTCTCTGCATTCTGCACGCAAAATGTAGGAATGCAGATATATAGAAAAGAAAAGAAAAAAAATTATTATTATCCTATTGGTATATCCAAATCACATAGGCTACATAGATATATTGATATTATGAACAAATTTATTAATATTGAAAATGAATATAGGTAGAGTCTTCATAGGTTTGACAAATAACTGAGCAAGAATGTACTTTTTTGTATACTAATTAATATATGAGTAACTAAATTATTAAAAATAAATAAATAAATGAGTAACTAACTTTTTAAATTCATTTTTGCATATTTTTTTTATTTACATTTCATATCATGATGTTCTACTAATTCCAATATTTTGAATGAGCTATCATGAACCTAAATATGATTTCATATGTAGGATTTATGGTCCTAAAAATTTGATTGTCTCTTTTCCAACTTGGCATACCTAACTCTTGGCATTCTAGCTTCTAGTCTTTTCACCTTTTTGTTTTTTCATTTCTATTGTATTTTGTGATAAATAAATGCATTGTTCTCTTTTTAGGGCCTTGGAAAATAGATTATAGTAACACCATACATCTCTTTTCAAAGACTGTGTCACTAGACTTGGGAAATAGTTTGCAATAACACCATATATCTCTACCCAGGGATTGCATCGCTTATGTGTGTGAGTGTGTCACTTATGTGAGTGTGTGTGGGTGCATGGGTCAAATGGTTAAGTTTGTCTCTAATATATGAGGGAATCACTTATATTTATGAGTGTTTCAATTATGTGTGACATGTTCCTTAAATACATATAAAAAAAACACTCTCACACATATGAGAAACACACTTACACACACATAATAAACACATTTACATCTAAGTGATGCACTCATGCACATATTAAGGGAGACACTAATGTCATCATGCACCTAAGCATTGTTTATGTATCAATATGTCACTCACATACACATAAGAGATGCACTCACGCACACATAAGAAACACACACACACACACAATGTTGATTAAGTGGGTGTGTGTGTGTGTATTATATTTAAGGTAGGTGTGTTGCTTATGTGTGTGAATGTGTCACCTATGTTAGGAATGATGATTGTGTACATGATTGTATGTGGTTGGTGTGTTGCTTATGTGCATTGACGCATTTTTTATGTGCATGAATGCACCACTTATGTTAAGTGTACATCTTATGTGCATGAGTGTGTTGTTTATGTGCATGATTACATTGTTTATGTTAGGCGCATTACTTATGTGTGTGTGAGAGAGAGAGTTCCTCTTATGTGATTGGTGTATCATTACATTGTTCATATGTGTTGTTTATCTACATCAATGTGCTTCTTATGTAAGGTGTGTTACTTCTATGTGTATGTGTGTCACTTATGCCACATAGGTGTCACTGTTATGTTTTACACAATGTTGACATGATAAATAACCATTAAGTCTATTCAAATTTGTAAAACACCTCAAATTTTGCATTCTTTGTGTGAGGTCTTAAGTCATAGTCCATTACCAAGTGTTTTGTGATGGGAGTCTCGCTTTCAATATTAACTCTAGGAATTTAAAATTAAAAGTTGAATACAAATCAAAATTCTATAAACAATGGTAACATTTAATAAATATATATAAGTGATAAAATTCATAGTTATCCTATCACTTAGAAATTTTAGTACTAGGATATTGGTTAAGTCACTAGGATAGTAACTAACAAGTCAAAAGTTCGAATATGTAATGAGCATATGGACACAAACTAGATGCACAAATAATACAATGGGAGGCAATGGGGCAAAAGCTAGAAAAAATGGAATGATCGACCTTACAAATGAGATGCATTTTCTTTTTTTACAACTTTCTTTGTTTTTTTTTGTATCCTTTTGCATCCATCTTTGTGTCATTTTGATCCATCTTTGCACCCTATTTGTGAAACGGAATAGGATGCAAAGCAAGGTAGTTGAGGTGTGAGGAAGACACAATAACGATGTAAAAAGAAGCACAAACCAAAAAAAGAGGCACGATAGACACCAAAAAAAATTATGCAAAGCAACATATGGAAATGATGCAAATGAGATGCAAAAAATGATACCACCTACAACATCCTTTTTGCATCTTTAAAAATCATAAAATGAAGTAATGTTTTTAAAATACAAAGCTCAGGGATGCAAAAATAGATGCCTTGAGGATTTATTACAATAGTGTACAATACCATAAATCGAATTGCAAGTATAACTAATAATGATGGGTGGAGGATATGAATGCATGATGAATGGGGAATACATGTTCATAGGAGAGATTTCCATCATTGATTCCTTCGAAACCACCTTCTCAATTCATCATCAATCTATTAATATGTTCATAACATGGTTGAACTAACAACTATGTTCATAACATGGTTGAACTAACAAGGAATGTGAACTTAGGAAGATAGATCAAGGAAATTGAATGAATGAATGATGGGAAGAATGAACCTCAATCTTTTTCTATGAAACATACAATTTAGTCTTATTCATTTGATTTTCTCAATATCAATGATAGGGATATATTAGTAAGTTACTTCACAAAGCATAGGAGACAATTGGTTTAGATTCTCCTAGATGCTTTCTCATCTCAAATGCACGTCTAATGGCTGACAATGTAGTGTGTGTGGGAGACAAAGCAAGGATTGTTGAGGTGGAGCATATGGGGTGGGATGTGATGTTAAAGTGAGAGTTGGTTCAATCATGCTGTACCAAATGAAGATGGAGAAAGTTATTTCATGCATCTAGGGAATCTGTTATTTTTCAGATCCCATATTAGCATTTTGGAAATTTTTCTAAATATCATAAATACATATTGATAGAGAAATTTGTTGTTATAAAAACTAGGTAATTAAAATTTATAACCTTATTTAATGACGAAATTATGCTCATTAAATTCTAAAATGTTAAGATTAAATGTTAATTGGATACTCCTTTCATTATTCAAAGAGAAAACCAAGATTMGAGGTTCTTATTRTTTATGTTAAGAAAATTKYATTTGAATGCAAAGACATGCACTTGATTTGTTGCCCCCTCAACCAATGAGAGTCACCTTGGTGTTGTTTAAGTGCTACAATTCAAGAAGATCCATTGAACATAGTGGAATTAATGGTCTTGAATGTAAAAGGAAAAGTTTTAAAAGATATTAGAGTCTCCTAAAATAGTAAATCCTTCACAAAATATTTTAGCGCACATCAGAATGACCCAATCACAAAATATTTTAGCGCACATCAGAATGACCCAATGCCATTCCATGTTATCTTCCAATCCCATCGCATTTATCTTCCAATCCTACCCATTCATAAAAATCCATATACAAATTCATCTAAGAAATAGTATCTATGACCATATTAACATAGAAAAAGGTAAAACCTATACATAGGTTTGGACCTATCATTGCAAGTAGGGAAATATGATGAAGGAAAAATCCCCTTCAAAAGTAAATCTCCAAAGGTTTTGCTATATTATATAGTGGCCACAATGGGCCAAGTCTCATGGGGTTTTATTGGAATATGACTAAATAGGACATGATTAAAAAAA
>JASDQU010305785.1:151066-164126 GCA_032191745.1 Picea mariana | reverse complement strand
TAATAATACCAACAATGTAGGTATTTCCATCATCAATTCATCATTATCATTCTCAAAATTATCATTCTCCAAATATCTTATACAAAATTTACAAGGAAATTGTACTAGGACTAGACATGGGCAACAATGACCTGTGAATGGGGCCAACGTTGAAATTTTTTCAAAGTGTTTCTGAATGCATTGAAATTTGACATGGATAGACTATTCGCATGCCTTAACGACATGGGAGGGTTTTTGGACTCAAATTTTACACACACACACACACTTTCTTCCATCATCAATTCATCATGTATGTATTTGACCCTAATTTTCTTTCAAAGTACACAAATTAGTTGACGCAAGTTTTAAGTTTTCATCAGTCTTTCTTCATTTTTATTTCAGTTTCTACATTAATGTATATACAATGTATTAGTTTCATAGTTGTGATGAAAAATCCCTCTTTTTCATTGATTTCTTAATCAACGCCATAAAATTACTAGAGGCGGGCAACATTGACATGTGAATGGGGCCAATGTTGAAATTTTTTCAAATTGTTTATGTATGCATTGAAATTTGACATGAATAGACTATTTGCATGCGTTAATGATATGGGAGGGTTTCTGGACTCAAATTTTACTCACACACCCACTTTCTTCCATCATCATATCATCATGTAAACCATAAGCCCTATTTTTCATATGTTCTAATAGATATGTTAATGATTCCAAATTTCATATTTGTATTTGACTCAAGGTACAAATATCTTGCTCACACTCTCCATTATCATTCTCCAAATATCTTATACAAATTTTACAAGGAAATTGTACTAGGACTAGACACAGGCAACAGTAACCCGTGAATGGGGCCAACGTTGAAATTTTTTCAAATTGTTTCTGAATGCATTCAAATTTGACATGGATAGACTATTCACATTCCTTAATGATATGGGAGGGTTTCTAGACTCAAATTTTACTCACACACCCACTTTCTTCCATCATCATATCATCATGTAAACCATAAACCCTATTTTTCATATGTTCTAATAGATATGTTAATGATTCCAAATTTCATATTTGTATTTGACTCAAGGTACAACTAGCTTGCAAAGAATCAAATTTTAATTTCAAGTTGATAAACCAAATATTAAATGAATCCAAGCATCATTTGATATCGTCGCAAGAGAGACGAATGTAAATAATCTTGCGACGAATTAGCTATACTATCGATGAAATTTTTTTGTCAATAGTATAGCTAATTTGTCGCAAGAATGTGTCTTTGAATGGTGTTACATGGTTTACAAGGAGTGTAGGGATTATATGGTGCAATGTAGTTTATTTTATAAGAACAATCTCTATGCCAAACCTCAAAATGGATAGTACAGTGTCTTGTTCATAAGACAAATATTATGTGTATGTTTCCTTTGTGGTGGCTCAAGCCCTCATACATGATGCATGACAATGAAATGTAACAATTTGACTATTGAATGATAGTGTTATGTCACCCATGGTTAAGGAAATAACATAAGGTTCTTAGGTCCTATTTGAATCTTCTTAGAATTTATATTCATTACATAGTCCTTGAAAAAAGACAAAAGACTTGTGTAGAGGATATTTGGTCTTTGTGTGGGACATTTTATGCAATTAGTATGTTTTGTACAAAAATAATGGATTGTGGGGACTACACCATGGTCAAGGGACAAAAACAATTAAGACCTTAGGACCAAAACAAATCTTTAATAGTTTAAGAGCCATGAAATAGGCCTCAAACAAACATGTAGAACCTTTGTAAGGTACAATTTTCCTTTGAGTGGGATATGGATGCCATAAGAATTTTTTAACACCACATATGGCCAGAGTCAAGGATTATAACATCATTGAGGGAGGAAAACAAGGGCTTTATGTTGTAAACAAACATTTATTTTACTTAATGGCCAAGAAGAAGGGATCCAATTCAGAATGTGGGAACCATGAATATATTTTTCATATCAAAATAAGAATGGATCTCATAACCTATACCATGGCCAAGGGAGGAAAACAAAGGCCTTAGGCCCTACATAAATTTATCAGGATTAATGGCCATGAAAAAGGCCTTAAAACACCACACTAATCCTCTCTTCGGAATTTGTGGCCATTGGGTGGGATATGGACACCACTCACAAGTTTTATGCACCATGTAAGGCACATGGGATCTTGTCCATGGTCATGGAGTAAGATAGGCCCTATTTGAGTGTTGTAAGTATTAAGATTCGTCCTCAAATAAACACACAAGACTTGTGTAGGGGATATTTATCCTATGTGGGGAATATTTGGCACCATTGATATGTCTTATACAATAAGAATGGGTCTTTGGGCCTTAGGCCATAAATGAATCTTTCTTGTGATAAATGGCCATGGAAAATGTCTTTGACTAGGAATATGGACAAAATTAGTATGTTTTGAACAATAAGAATGGGTATTAGAATTACCTCCACCATGGCTAGGGGAGGAAAACTATATATTTAAGTCCTAGAGAAATATTCTTAGGGTATTTACCATGGTCAGGGAATGAACATAAGGTGATTATTCCTTGTTTAAATATTCTCAGGACAGAGCTTCGTGATGTAGTCATAAAAAAAACTAGACAAGACCTATGCAAGGGATCTTTCACCTTTGTGTGGTATCTTTAGCATCATTGATATGTTTTCTTAAAGAGTAAGAATGGATCTTAGGGACTATACTATGTTGAAGGGAGGAAAACAAGTAACTTGAGTCCAAAATGAATCTTTTTGAGTTTAAGGGCCATGCACTAGGCCTTGAACAACCATGTATATCCTTTCTAAATAATCTTTAGCCTCTAAGTGGGATACGGGTTCCATTAGGAGTTTTTTCACACCACACATGGTATTAAAGGCATATACCATCATTGAGGGATGAAAACAAGTGCCTTAGGCCCTAAACAAAGCTTTCATGTGTTTAATGGCCATGAACAAGGCCTCCAACTAGGAATATGGGCACCATTAGTATGTTTTTAACAATAAGAATGGGTCATAAAAACTCTACCATGACTAGAGAGGAAACAAAGGGCCTTAGGTCCTAAACATATTTTCTTTGGCTCATTGGCCATTAACAAGGCCTCAAACCATCACATATATCCTATTTAATAGACTATGGTGCTTGGGTGGGATATGGGTGTCATTCACAATTCAAGGGCCATGAATTTAAGGACTACATCACAAATATCGATCCTCAGAAGATTCAAATAGGGCCCAATCACCTTATGTTCTTTTCTATACATTATGCCCAAAACTTGTGAATGGTGACCATGATATCCCACCCAAATTCCATATATCCCTTACAAATAGGCCATATATCCATATATCCCTTATGAAAGTTCTCAAATTCAAGGGCCATGAAATAGGCCTCACATAACCATGTAGATATTATTTAAGAGATATTTGACCTTCCAGTGGGATATGGGTGCCATTAGGAATTTTTTTTCACCATATATGTAATTCAAGGTTTATATCATCACCAAGGGAAGAAAATCAGGGACTTCTTCCCTAAATGAATCTTTTTTATGTTTAATGGCCAAGCTTGTTAAACAAATTCAATTTTTTAAGCAATAGAAATATTAAATTCTTAAATTTAAGTGGTATATGTTTGGTAAACAATATTTAAAATTTCATAAATTAAGTAGTTTATATCCTTCTTAAATTCCAAATTTCATAAAGGCGAAGATGACTCCCTCACCCTGACATGTTTCAAAATGAAATCTTTAGCACTAAAAACTTATTGTGAGGGCAGAGGACTTATTTTCCTTATTTGGGCACGGTAAAGGCCTCTAAACACATCCATTTTGGACAAAACCACCTAATGGCACCTCAATGACCACACCAAGGTAAAATAACCCACAAAGAGGGCATGTTCCATTGTTGGAGGCCTTGTTCACAACGCATGATGCCTAGAAGGTTTATTTTCCATCATAAGTATATTGTTTCCCTATTATGATCATGGTAAATGCCTTGAGATTTGTCTTTAGTGAGGAAAACATCTTAATGTAAACCATATCCACCTCCCAGGAAAAGGACCCCCTAGTGAGGGTTCATGTCATAGTTCTAGGTGTTGTTCCTTATCCAACTTTGATGCCAAGGACCCCCTAGAGAGGGATTTTGTTGTGGTTTATAGGTGTTGTTGATGATTATTGAGCCTAAGAAGTGACATTTAAGGCCCTCATATCCCACTAATCAAGTGCTACAAAACCCTAACCATGTACCCAATAACTATGCCATGTGTGCAACCGAGAGATGTTCTTTTTTAGGGCCTTTGTTGTGGTTTAATCATGACACCCATATCCCTCTAATAGGTCCAAGATACCATATGAATTTCTTGTGTCATAGTTCAAGGATGATTTCAATGACATAACTTGAGAATCTTCATGGTTTTGCTTTTTGGTGCTTGAATCGAGACTCTTCATTTATGACATAAGGCCATTATTTCTCTCCCTTGACATTTGTTAGACCTTAATACTAATTATTGGTTCATAAATAACCTATTCATGGATCCCATATCCCATTTATTGAAAATCTGTTTGCAGTAAATATTGTACAAGATTAAAATCTACACAAAATCCCTCACCTCCTATTACAAGGGGAAGGAAAATTAATCATGACCAAAATGAATATGCAGTAGAAACATATGCTCGACTAGAACATCAGGAAACTATTGGTTTTCCCCCAATTAGAAGAGGGGTTAGAGAAGGCATGAGGCAATAATTTTTTGTTTCTATATTTACCTCTATAATTAATTTCTCAAAATGCATCCATGTACTTAGGAAATTGGCATACGTATCCCATGTAGGAAAATTCATCTTATCTCCCCACTAATATATGAAGGGAGGAATGGAACTATAAAATTTTCAAGTTTGTTGAAAACTCTAAGAATTAGCATCATGCAGTAATCTACTCCTAGCCTCGACTGCAACACTTTTTTATAATACAAATTCTATTTCGGTTATAATAAAAAAAATTGTAATTAAGATAAAGGTATTCACAATATATAGTGCATGCAGGTCCATAGGCCCCAGTGTGTGAAACTATGTTTTGAAGAGGAAATTAAGTGGATAATCATAGGTTTATCCCTACAAGTGGATCCCATCACCCCTAATAGAAGGTCATTTAGAAGGCCCCTTTTATCACTTATGGATTACTTGTGCTTTCTTAGCATGTCTTAGGGGCATGCCTTTGTTTTTTGTTATTAACTAATTATAATAATGAATACATTGACAAGAAACCCCCTATGAGATACTCAAGTGATTCATGTGAAATTTATAAAACTTACACATACCTATGCAAGGTGTGCCCCATCCTCTAGAAATATTCAACATTATTGATAACATTCTTTTGTCACTTATTTTGGTCTAACACTTATGGTATTGTGAATAATTTACTTTCTAGTTGAATTCCAAAATCCAAAGATATAACAACAAGGTTTCATTGAGCTAAAGGAAATGAAGTAAATTATGGGAGAACCTATTGAAGAGTACGACTAGAGATTCCAATATCTATTTCACATATCAAGGTACAAAATATATGATACTTAGTTGCATAATGACAAAGATCCTCCTCTTGCCGGAAATATGATACTTTCAAAGGAATATTTTGGTGCAAGCCATCATAATCAATTCAATGGTTATGTACCTTGGAAACATAGGTTCCTAGGTCACACCTAATGCTACTTTCAATCCAACTCTAGGGATAAAACAACACAAATGACCATTTTTCTAATGAGTCCTATAACCATTGGGAAAGGGGTTACACCTAACCCTACAGTAATGAGTTCCTTCCCTAAGAGATATTTAAGTGGTTCATGTAAACTATATAATGATATAGTTTATATATTTATATAATATACAATTTATATAATGTATAATATATAAATTATATAATATACAAAATATATACAATATATACAAACAAAATTAGGATTCGTAGTCCCTCACCCACGCGACATAACCTAGCCCCATTGCTCAAATTCCTAATTCCTGGACCATTTCTCGAATTACCTCCATGAGAGTGCATGAAACCATTGTGAGTTGGAGCGAGAGATCGAGGAAAATAACCCCACGCAGAGTGACCTCTGAGAGTTCTCTTTCTGGAGCGACAGAGGAGAATAACCTCACCTCCCCGTGACTGAGAGTGCCCTTGCTAGAGCGACAGAGGAGGAGTGAGCTTGACAACCATAAACATCACTAGCTCTTTCTGAGGTGACATAGGAGGAGCGACTGAGAGTTCCATTACTAGAGTGATAGAGTAGGCCCTTGCTGGAGAGATAAAGAAGACCCCACCTTGACCAGGAATGATGAAAAAATCGGTAAGTTTTTAAAATCCTTTAAAACCCTAAATGTGGAATTGAATCTCCTCCAAGGTTCTGCTAATCCAATGATAGGAATGACTAGCTTCTTGGTGACCCTCTCAAAATGCTCGATAAACTTCCAAACTCGTAGCATGATTTAAATGTTATCGCTTGAAAAATTTGTGATCTTGTGCAAAGCAAGTAGATGGGTTTGAGAGAATACTTGATCAACTTTCATATTGGCTTATCTCCAATGCAGGGCCTAGGTAGTAAATGATCGAATTGAAATATTAGTGCATGCTCAAAATTTAGTCTATGTTTGATCAATTTGATAATAGTTGCACATAAAAATTATGCTTCTATGGATTATAGTGTTGAAACCAAACCTCAAAACTGTTATTGTTCTTGATATTCACAATGGATTTTAGATGTCAAATTTAGCCCTAGATTGGAGGCCTAAATCCATCTCCCAAGTGGATGCTATACCAGAGCTTCAAGTACTCAACATTCCACACTTATAAACTCCCCTTGAAACTCGTATCCGGGCAGAGGTTCCATCAATTCCTCTGTATTGATATCCTCTCCATATTTGGCATTAGCCGGTGAGAGTTGAGAACTTGAATAAGCTATGTTGAATGTGAGGAACAAGATGGTGGGTATGTCGAGCTTGGATACCATAGCCATCCACATACGAGGTTAGATGCAAGGAATGTCAAACCTTGCCAACTATATCCATCCACATAATGAGTTATACATGTGGAACGTCGAGCCCTTCCAGGTGTCCAGACATCACACAACTTTTGGGAATTTGGAAGTTTTCACATCCAATGAATATATAAATATATTCCAAGTGGGGTCTCTCCTCCAAGGTTCCAAGTTTCAATGAGAAAAAAATATTACCATGTTTGACATGCCATTTTCTTCATTGCCTTTGTCTCCATAGAACAATAATAACAAATAACCTTTCTCATGTGTCCAAGGCACCCATTTAGGGAGATGTTGGTTGCATGGTATTAAACTAACTTTCCATGCCAAAGGATTCAATAAGCAACTCATTTTATCCATGGTCACATTGGGTGCATGGTTCTTTGGAGAGACCACTTAGTTAACATGAAACACATGCTATAGTTTATGGACCCTGACTCTAGGGAATCATTTGGTTGGTAGGATATTGGTAGCTTTCAAGACTCTTATCTCTACAAGGATCATACAAAAGTTCTTCAATAAGGGGGGGAATATTTTTTCCCTTGTTTGGAATGAGATATACTATGTTGGATATATCCATGGAAAATGACCACAACATTTCTCACATGTCTTATTTCCATAATTACTTCAAAAACCCATTTTACAAGTTCCCATTTCCATTGAAAAAAACTAACCCACCATGCCTTTGACCAACTTTAGCTAGCAGGTGATTTTCACCATGCTCACCTGAAGCATGTGGTTCCTTGCAAAGACCACATAATCACTATGATATACACACATTAAAAATTATGTATCTCAATTGTGCCATAGTGTTTGATCAATATGTCCTTCATAGTTTTCAAGGACTTTGTCCCTAAAAGGATCCTAAAATTGAACTTCAAAAGGGAAAAAACATATCTTCATTTGACGTAGTGCTTGTTTCATTTATTTGTGTCCATGGGACAACACTGAAAACAAAATTATCATGCCATGCCTGGTAGTTGTTTGTCTTGGAAGAGGCCAATTACTTGGTGAAACGTTGACTTGTCATGACAAAGGCTCTAATTACTAGGTCATTTTTTCCATGCTATGCTCAAGGACATGGTTCTAAGTGGAGGCCATTTATTGTTGTGATCTACACATGCAACGAATTATGGATCATAATTTTAACATACCATTTGATTAGTAGGCTCTCAAGAGATTCACGATTCTATCCCTATAAAGCCCCTATAAGTGACCTTCAACAGATGAAAAAATGAGTGCCTTTGTTGGACATGTTGTCTACTCCATGGTCTTCCTTTCCCCAATTAAGGACATTTGTGGCCTAATTATGGATCTAGAACACATGATTACGTATATATAGAGTCTAATTAGGGAATTAAAGGACCTTGTTTTATTTCCTCCTAGTTTTCTTTGGGATTCTTTATTCTTCTAATTCATCCTCCTCTTATTGTTGGTATGCCTTTTTCCAATTCAACACTACATAGGGTTGAGAGAAAACGGTATTTGGGAGTGAAACATTCTAACAAGCTTCTTCGCAAGTTTAAGGGTTGCACACCTGCAAGTGCCATTGTTCATGCTTTCAATAGTTTAAATTACCCCTTGAAGCATGTGAGCATATTTTCCATGTAGTTGCCACATGGAAACTCTGTCCACAGGCATGTGGGCAGAGTTGTAGCATCTACAAATCTTTCCATAGGCCTTTGGGGAGAGTTTCTACATGGAAAATTTGTGCACATGCCTATGGGCAGAGTTGTAGCATCCAGTCGCCATGTAGTGTAAAGAAACGTGTGCCAAAGATCATTCACTGCTGCCAATATTTGAAAAATGTAACTAGATATTAGATGTTGTAAAATAATTGTCTATACTGTGTAATGTGATAACAAATAAACATGTTCCAACAGTAAATATCATACCATTCAAAAACAATTTTTTAATTAGAAGATTGTGATATTATACCATTCCCACAGTGACCCTTTTTATGAGTTTCATGCCAAGTATTTCAGAGAGAAAAATTCTAAAAAAATGTCTTCAATTATATGTGTTCATCAGTCAGATTATATGCCCAAGACCATGAAATTCATTTGTCATTAACCCAAAGATAAAGGAAAACATACCATAATTGTATATACTGGATTTAAACCTGAGATTCGAAAGGCGTGTGAGTCATAAATATTGAATCTTAAACTGTGTAAAGAAGTGTTGTAGGATTAAGTTTAATTATGTACCCTTTAAATAATGATATTACCTTGTGAACAATGATCAATGAGAGGCAATTTCCCATAATTTAACGAGGTTGTTGGCACATGTTTATCATCAATTTGTTACTTGAGACAATTTAGAACAAGAATCACTCAAAACCTTGCAAAGAAATGAGACTTAAACCATTAGCACAATATATATATATATATTGTGCTAATGGTTTAAGTCTCATTTCTTTGCAAGGTTTTGAGTGATTCTTGTTCTAAATTGTCTCANTGTGTGTGTGTGTGTGTGTGTGTGTGTGTGTGTGTGTGTGTGTGTGTGTGTGTGTGTGTGTGTGTGTGTGTGTGTTTGAGAACAAATGGTATTAAATATGGGATAAGGGTGGTATGTTGCTATACATGCACTAAGTATAACCTAGAACTAATATGATTAATGAATGAATGAATAACCTCTTAGTTTTCAAGGTTACGTTCAAAGTGTTTACACCACGTTTGGGGTTCTTCATGATATTTGGGGTACATGGTGTATGATCATCCCCTGGATGGTACGTGGTGGATTTTCACATTGGATATGGCTTACTCAATGGTTGCTTGACCTCAATTGAGTTCTTTCATGACAATATTCCTTAGGGAATTTGATATAGTCAAACAAATTGGTGACATTCTACACATTTTCCACATGGAGGAGGTTTCTTGCTTGGAGAACGCCCTTCTTTGGATGAAAATTTGGCATTTGGTAGGAGCGTGTTGAAACCTAGAAAATGTGTGGTATATTTGATGCTTGCATAGAGGAATGGAGTTGACTTGGGCACGATTGGGTTCAAACAATGTTCATGCAAGGGGAGTGGACCCAATGGATTACATGGGATTACATGGGAGTCCTCGATCCTTCATGTTTGACCTATTTTGGTTAACAATAACCTTCAATAGTACTATGGGAACCATCACTAGGTTAGTTGTGCACCAAGAATGTTATTAGAGGTATAACCTAGGTCACAAGATAATAATAATGGGCCTTGTGCCCTAAATGATTCTTGTCAAGCTCAAGTGACATGAACAATTCCTACTACTCACAAAGATTTTATGGTTATATTGTTGAACTCATACTTGAATGACCATGCAAGACACTTGTATGGTATATATAGCCTACTATAGGGATATAGGTTCCATGATTAAACCACACCACATGCCTTGAACAAGAATGTGTCTCAAGTCCACACCATGAATCATTATTGAGGCCATGGTCGAGGTTCTTTATCCAAGTGGGATATGGGTTCCATTAGTAGGATTTTTGCCCTAGAAATGGTCTTCAAGGTATAAACATGGTTAAGAGAGGAAAAAATGGGATTAATACCTAAATGAACCTTCTAGATATCTAGTGCTATGGTTAGGGGAGGAAAATACTTGGGCCTTAGGCCCTAAATTCCACTTCTTGATATCAATCACCATTGAAAATAGCTACAAACCACAACACAATCCCTCTCTAAGGGGTCTTTGAAATTAAAGTTGGATATGGATTCCATTAGGATATTTTTCACACCAAGGATGGGTCATAGGGCCTTGACCATGGTCAAGGAAAGAAAACAAGCATCTCTAGATATTGTTGAATCTTTTTGAGATCAAGAGCCTTGAATGAGTCCTCATACCAATAAATGAGTCCTTTGTAGGGATTATTTGTAGGTCTTTGATTGGGATACAAGTGTCATGAGTAGGATTTATGCACTGAAAATAGGTATGGACTATGGAACATAGTTAAGGGGATAAATAAGGGTATTAACCCCTAATTGAACCTTCCCAAACTCATGTAACATGAAAAAACCACATACATAACAACATAAGTCCTCACGAGGGGGTATTTTTGTCCTAGGAGTTGGATATGGGTGCCATTAAGATGTGTAGCACACCAAAGATGGATTTTTAGGCCTTCACCATAGTCATAGTAGGGAAACACCATCCTGAGGCCATTGAAATTGTTTATGGGAGAGAAACAACAACCTTGGGCCCTAAACATAGCTTATCAAGTTTGATTGCAATGAATATGTTCTCATACCACCACATGGGAGCATGGATGGTTTGTTGGGCCTTGGGCATCATCAAAGACTGAAAAACTAGTGTCTTAGGATCTTATTTATACTTATTGAGATTAAGATCCTTGATCAAGTACTTGAACCAACATACAAGAACTTTGTAGGGGATCTTTGGCTGCGAAGTTGGATACAAGAACCATGAGTAGATTTTTTGTACTGGAAATGTGCGTTGAGGCATAAATATGGTCAAGGGGGCCACAACGACCTTAAGTCATATTAAACCTTCTCGAGCTTGAGCATCATGAACACCACCTAGAAACCACAACATGATCTCTCTCTAGTGAGTAGTTGAGATTCAAGTTGAATATGGGTGCCAATATGAGGTCTTGGGCATCATGGATAGGTCTCTAGTACATTCCCATAATAGGGAGAGGGAAATAATATATTATATACATAAACCTTTCTTCTTAGGTTGAAATGCGATAAACACATCCTCAAACCATAACATGTGAACATGGATGGTTTGTGGTTCCATCACCATAATCAAAGATTGAAAATAAGTGTCTTAGGATATTATTGAATATTATTGAGATCAATATCCTTGAACAATTACTTAAACCAACAAACATGGACTTTGTATGGGGTCTTTGGCCTCTACATGAGATACAAGAACCATGAAAATGTTTTGTGCACTAGAAATGTATGTTGAGGCATAAACATGATCAGAGGTGACACAATGAAATTAATCCTTATTAAACTTATGCAACTTTACGCAACTTTATGCAACATGCAACTTTATGCAACAATGAAACTTATACAACTATGCAACTATACGCAACTTATGCAACTATGCAACTATATGTGACTTATGCAACTATATGCAACTTATGAATGTGTGACCTCTTAGGAAGAAACACATGTTCTTAACTATGTGCTTCCATAGAAGGCACTTTCCAAATATGTGAAATTACAGGATCATGGATTTCCAAACTATCGATCCCCACTCAAACTCTTTGATAGGTCTCAAATCCAGTTCTCCACTGAGCATCGGGGGAAATGAAACTATATGCAACTTTATGCAACTTATATGCAAATATATGCAACTTTATGCAACTAATAATATGCAACTATATGCAACTTTATGCAACAATGCAACTTATGCAACTATATGCAACTATATTGCAACAATTTTGTATGCAACTATATGCAAATATGCAACTATATGCAACTATGAAACTATATGCAACATGCAACTTAAGCAACTTTATGGAACTTATGCAACTTTACGCAACTTTATGCAACATGCACCTTTATGCAACAATGCAACTTATGCAACTTTACGCAACATGCAACTTTATGCAACAATGCAACTTACACAACTTTACGCAACTTTATGCAACATGCAACTTTATGCAACAATGCAACTTATGCAACTTTACGCAGCTTTATGCAACATGCAACTTTATGCAACAATGCAACTTATGAAACTATGCAACTATATGAAACTTATGCAACTATGCAACTATATGGGACTTATCCAACTATATGCAACTATATGACGGATAAGTGTGGCAATTTCAACTTTATGCAACTAAATGCAACTATAACTTATCTTCTTGTTTTAACGAGTGTAGGTACCACCAAATAGGTATCTGTCGGATCTATATTCCTCGAGTGATGATCAAGATATACTAAGAGAGGTTCAAAGTGAGACGTGTTGTACTAGATCTACTAGTTCTAGATCAACTAGGTTGGAAAAGGTAAGGAAAAGATTTCGTACCCGCATGCAAATTTTTATTGCCAACAGAGGGTTGTGTACAATTATGATGTTGAGAGC
>JASDQU010305785.1:48048-70843 GCA_032191745.1 Picea mariana | reverse complement strand
TTCTAGGCACTAGGTTTATTGACTTATCACAGTTAAAATCGCGACATGCCCTTCAAGACACACTACGCGCTCCAAGGGTGCCACTCACCTCTTTCCATTTTCTTTGTGTGACGTGCCCTTCAAGATGCACTACGTTCTCCAAGGTTTCCACTCATCTCTTTTCATTTTATTTGCATGACGGGCCCTTTAAGACGCACTATGTGCTCCAAGGGTTCCACTTGCCTCTTGAATGAATTTTGTAGACGTCAAACCCCTGGAGTCGATACTCTACTGGGTGATCTTGTGGGAGACTAAGGGCCTCTAAGGAATAAGTCCCCTGCCTTATTACACTTCCCTTAGAATCATCGTGAGCGACTGTCACGGTCTTCCCTCACGACATCGTGGATATTCTTGAACTAGGTAAACGTTAACCTGCAATTCGAGCCACGGCGGGAGTGCTATTAGGTTGTGGTGGGGTTGATGCCACACCTCTCCCTTAATGTCTCTAGTTTTCGTGCATGACCCCTCTACTCCAAATGTAAGTCTGGTCGACAAGCTATCGTCAGCCTGCATCCATCAATGAATCATGTCAAAAATAATAATCAATCATTATAACATCTAATCATATGTACATATGTCACATCAACAACATTCAAACCCTAACAATCCACTCCCTGACTCGATCCAGAGTCGAAGGGGTTTCATTGATGCCTTTTCATCCTCAATGTCCAGAGTCGTACACACTCAGGAGAACTCAGTCAATAACACCTCTCTATGTAAATACAAAAAAATAACATATCATCAAATCCACAATATCTCATAATCATAATCAAAACAACCAATAGTATAATAACCTGGATCACTTGCATGCAAGTGTCCTCAAAGAATAAGTTCGCTTAGTGCACACAAGAGAGGGATGTTACATACACCCCCTCTTGTTTTAAACTTTGTCCCGAAGTTTCACAATATGTAAGTGCCAAAATAAAGTGTATCGGAATATCATAGGTCTAGCTATCAAACAAAAATGGAAATTGCTGATGCATATCATATGTGTCCTCCCAAGTCGCCGAGTGCGGACTATAGTTGTCCCACTGGACCTTGACCTAGTCTACTATTCGACATCATAGATGTCAAATGCGATGGTCTAGGATGTGAATTGGCTCCACCGTGAAAGAAGCACCATTCGATACTTGCAAGGTACTCATGTCAATAACATGTTCAAGATCACTAACATAATGTCTCAAACAGATACGTGAAAAACATCATGCATACGCCTCAAAGAATCAGGCAAGGCTACTTGATAGGCCACGAGCCCCTTATTTTCCACAAACTTGAAAGGTCTCACAAACCTAGGAGAGAGTTTAACATCCTTTCCAACTTGATCGAACTCTTATGTGGTTTCACCCACAAGAAGACTAGATTTCCAACTTCATAACTACGATCGACACAATGTGCACCGACATAACTCTTTTACCGATCCCGCGCTTCTTTGATCCTTTATCTTGTTGTTTGAATTTGATCTTCCATTTCTTGGATCGCTTCTGGTCCCACCAGGACCCTATCCTCAAGTCGATCCCATCTCAAAGGCGTCTTACATGGTCGCCCATAAAGAAACTCGAAAAGGCGCCATCTTAAAGGTCCTTTGATAACTGTTGTTAAATCCAAATTCTACCAGTGGCACGAATTCCTCCCAACACTTTTGTTGGTTCATCGTGTACATACACAACATATCCTCCAATATTTGGTTCGTTTTCTCGGTCTTCCCATCTGTTTCTGAGTGATACACAGTACTAAAGTTAAGTTGGGTTCCCAAGGCCTCTTGGAAACTAGTCCAAAATCGTCTAGTAAACACCGATTCTTGATCGGATATAATCCTCTTAGGCATGCCATGCAACCTAAAAATTTCGCTGATGAAAACTCTAGCTATGAAAGTGCCTGATACGTCATATGCACAAGAATAAAATGAGCATTCTTCGTCAGAGTGTTGACTACCACAAAAATCGAGTCGTGTCTCCTTGCCGTCAGTGGAAATCCAATAATGAAATCCATCGAAATGACCTCCCATTTCGATTCTGGAATAGCCTGTGGCTATAGCAATTCTGTCGGATGTCTATGTTCAACCTTCACCTGCTGACATTCTAGACATCTTGCCACGTAGTTGACTATGTATGCCTTCATTCCTTTCCAAAAGAATAAGGGTTTAAGGATTGCCCTCATCTTCGTGACTCCAGAATGAGCCATGTACACTGCTCTATGACCCTCGTTTATGATCAAAATCCTCAACTCGTCGTTGTGTGGTACGTAAATTTGACCTTTATATCTCAATAAATCGTCATCGTCCACAGTAAATCCCTCAATTTTGGTACCATCATTGTGTTTTGTCCGATAAAATCCTTGACCTCTTTGTACCAGTCATCGTCGCGTTGTAAAGTTAGGATATTTTCACGTAGATTCATCTGAAGAGGAATCACCGAAAAATATGTGAGGTCTCTGACTCAACGCATCAGTCACTCTGTTCATCGTTCCCTTTATGTAAGTAATCTTGAAATCATACTCGCTAAGAAATTCTGACCAACTCTGTTGTCACGCGTTCAAGTCGCCTTGCATAAAGATGTGTTGTAGACCAGAGTGGTATGTTTATAGTTCAAATTTTTGTCCAATAAGGTAGTGTCTCCAAACTCTCAAGGCATAAAAAATGGATAACAACTCCAAATCTTGTGTCTCATATTTCTCCTCATGCCTTTTCAACTTTATTGAGATGTAAGCGATTACTCGACCGTCTTTCATCAAGACTCTGCCTAAGCCTTCTTTGGATGTATCAGTGCATACCAAGAAGTCCGCGTTTATGTCAGGGACCTTTAGTATCGGTGTTGTTTTCAACAACTCCTTGAGCCTCTAAAATGCCTCCACATTTCTCGGTCCAAACAAACTTCTTGTTCTTCTTCTGCAATTCCATGATCGGATTTACTATATTCAAAAAACCCTTGACGAATCGTCGATAGTATCCCACTAAACCCATGAGGCTATGCACTTCAAGGACATTCGTCGGTGCAGGCCATTCCATAATAGCCTCAACCTTTGTTGGATCCACGGTTATACCTTCGTCGGAGATGACATACCCTGAGTAGTGAATCTTTGATTGATAAAATGAGCATTTAGACAATTTCCCAAACAATTTGTTCTCTCGTAGACACTATAGTACCATGCGCAAGTGCTCAACATGCTCCTCCATCATATGAGAGTAAATCAAAATATCATTAATGAATAGTTGGATGAACCTATCCAAGCATTCACAGAACACCCCGTTCATCAAACTCATAAATACCCTTGGGGCATTCATCAATCCAAAAGGTAAAACAGTAAACTCGTAAGGTCCAAACCTCCTCTTAAGGCGATCTTAGGGACTTTGTCCTCCTTGATCCGTAACTGGTGACACACTGATCTCAAGTCGATCTTTTAAAAAACCGTCACACCCTTCATCTGATCAAATAGATCATCAATCCTTGGCAACAGATACTGATTCTTGATCATTGCCTCGTTTAACTGACGATAGTCCATGCAGTCTCCACGACCCATCCTTCTTCCGAATGAATATAACAGGCACACCCCACAGTGACACACTTGGATGTATAAGTCCTAGGTCCAACAACTCCTTTAGTTGCATTCTCAACTCTTGTAACTTCGAGGTCGACATTCAATAAGGCGTTCTTGCTATCAGTTCAGTCCCTAGTTTTAGTTCTATGGTAAATTCGAATTTCCCTCTCTGGCGGCATCCCAGGTAACTCCTGAGGGAAGATGTCTGCAAACTCTCTAACCATCGGAAGGTGTTCTAGACCTTCCTCTACTCCCTTCTTGTTTAACACAAGGATCCCATAAAGCTTACATCCCTTGTGCACGCTCTTCCATAGCTGCAAGGAAGAGATGAACCTAAGGGAAAATCCCTGTTTCCAACCTATAATCATGCGTCTATGTCCCTCATCATCGACCAAGATCAACCATTTTGTATTATAGTTGAGTATTGCCTCATGCAATTCCAAGCAGTCCGTACCAATCACGACATCATAAAACCCTAATGTTGTGACGTATAGGTTGTCCCTAGTGACAATCTCACCCAGGTTAAGGCTACAACCTGTAACCTTTCCTCCAACCTTCTGTTTGGTTCCCAAATCCATTTCTACAAAGATAAAATCGTCCTTTTCGACTGCTTTTCCTTAATTATTTTTAACGTTGTACCAGAGATAAAACTCTCTGTAGCTCCTGGATCTATCAAAATACCAAGGGTCTAGTCAGTGATGGTACCTGACGTCTCGAGCATAGTCGACTAGTGCTCTGCCTGGTGGTTATTCATAGTTGCATGAATCTGATGGGCCTTGCCCAAATCTCCCATGATAGTGGTTTCGGTTGATTCAGATGCTCTGGTCCTCTCCACTGGGCAGTCACGCTGGTAATGTAGTTCCCCACATGTCCAACACCCTTTCTTCGGTCTAGTACTCCTGGTACCCGAAGTAGAAGCTAACATCCCACCGACTTGGAACCTTTGTCTGTTATTTTGAACAAGTCTAAATTTTTGCTGTTGCGGTCGACGCTGTTGTTGGTGTTGTGGTCCTCGATAAGGAGTTTGTTGTTGAGGTGTTTTTCGTCGAGGTGTAGTGAAAGTGGATCCTCTTTGGAATCCACGACATCCTAGTGAATGTCTATATGGTGTCTGATGTTGTTGCACACCATATGACACCTGCCCCGCTGGTCTCACTGGAGTCCTGCTCTGACCCCCGCTGTTAAGCTCCTCCTCTTCTATGAGGGCCTTTTGGACAATATCATGCAAGGTTTGAGGCATCATAATCCTAACCCTTACACGAAGGCCAATGTTAAGTCCAACAAAAATTGATTGAACTTACATTTCTTGGTATTAAGGTGCAAATCATACCGAAGGAGCTCCATAAATCGGGCCTCAAACTTGAGCACCGTACGACCGCCCTATCACAAGGCGTTGAACTCGTGGAGCTAATGCTCAATGAATTCCTCAAAAAGATACCTCTCCCAGAACTGTTCCTTGAACAATTCCTATGACACGTCTTCGACTGCCATGTTCAATTGTAATAGGAGTGTCTTCCATCATAGAAGAGTGCTCCCCTTCGGTTGAAACACCGCCTTGCGGACGTTCATGCTGGAGGTCATAATCGCAAAGGGTGAAGCACATTTCCTTTCTCTCCATCCATGCCTTGATGGCTAAGCTGTCCACGACACTCATAGACTTGAGAACTTATCCCTCTTGAGTTATCAATGAATGCTAATGGTACTGGTTGGGGTGCATTGTGGACCCTAAGGGGTACAGGCACCCTAGCCTCATTTGAATACATATGGTGAATCAAGGCCTCTGATAGTCCCTAGAAGCACCTTGTCAGACCCAATGCAACCTGCATGAAAAATTTCTCTTTCTCAAGACATGTTCTTCTCCTTGGGGGTTGGACCCCTCTGGCATGGGTGCTACTGGAGGCATCGTGCCTCCTCCCCTGGCACCACGTTGCGAACCTTCGCGATATCCTCTAACAATGAGTGACTCATGGACCGGTTAAAGTTTTAATTTAAGTGTATACTTTAGTGGAAGGTGTGGCTATCTACAGTCGCAGGGTTGAACCCGCTCTGATACCATATGTAAGTTCCCCTCAGTACGACTAGACGAGACGCAAAGGAAGTGCATTTTTTTTTTTAAACAGGTAGGCAACAACAACAACAGTTATTCAACAGAACTTTATGACAAACACGACGCATGCAGATCAGGCAACAAACATCAACGACCCATCATACCAGCACATCATGCAACTAGAGGAAACATGCGATAATCAAAAGACAAATGGAAACGACTACCTGCCCAACACAAGCAAGACAAGGCCTATGAGCTAAAGGAAAACATCAACAACCCGACACAACGGCTTCGATGACCAATAGCTAGAAACCTCTACGACGAGAAAAACCAATCACATTAAGGCGTTACAGAACCAAGTACCAACATAAATTACAACGAACAAAACGCCCACAACGGGAAGCACAAGAATTCGATCAGGTTATCATTCACATCTATCCATCAGGGCTTGCAATGATCCCCACATTAGGAATCATGTTGTCACAAGGCGATAGGCGTGACTGTAGCCATGGTGCAACATAACATATCTAGACCTTTCACCAAGACAAATCCCTCGGACTAGGAGAACAAATTATCTATCAATAAATACACGAAGACTATACCCAAGCACACAATCAAAAGGTCAACAAGACACAAGGTGACATCATTCAAAATTAAATTGCACAACTAACCAAAGGATTTATTGTTTCCCACAAGGAAATCATATGTGGTATAACAACTATGAAAAAACACCCATTACAATTCAACTTAAGGCATAAGGTGCATGGTAACCAATTGATTGTTTAACTATTAAACAATTTAGCAAAAAAAACTATAAACCCCCAACCATTAATCTTGCGCAAGACATTAAACTATTACACCAATAAACCACAAACCATTAACTGATAACCATTATGACTAGGTGCAATACCATTGCCATTAATCAATTAATCTACTACCGATGCAGCAATCAATCTATTATTATTGCAATTAATCAATTAATCCATTAGAATGGATAATTGTCATACGATTATTCCACAATTAAACTGTTATGTAGCAATTAAAATATTTTATACTTCCTATGGGATGATAAAGATCATTTCCTAAAGGTAGAATGGAATAATGACAAGTCATAAAGGTGGATGGATTAAAAGTATATTATACTCATTAATTCCTATAGTTGCAAGGCATCTAATGCTTATGGAAAGGATCTCCAAAATCAAGTGCACTAACATGTGATACTCCATTATTGGTAACTAGAATTCCATACATTATGAATTGTATTAAAATGTTGATAATATCATATGCATTCATCATAATGGCATGATTTCTAGCCAGTTGGCATAACCTGATTTCCACTAGTGACGTTGCACCTAAATACCTTCTCAAGAGGCGCACTAGCAATATTTTTTATTTTTCTAAGAATCTTAAAGATATATGAAAAGAAAAAGGACCTTCACTTCTTAAAACTTTATTAATTGCATCTAAGGATATTTAGTCCTTGCTAAAATAAATTGGATGATACATGAGAGTATTATTCTATTGTTCAGATGTCAATCCTTGATGTCCATTCGTACATAATACATTTAAATACTTTTAAAAGGAAATCACTATCTTATCTGTCATATTAAATAATTGTCCAGAAATTGCAGAGATCATAGATCCAAGATCATTCATAAAAGATAAATTTATGGAAATCGCTATCTAACAATATATCTATGTCTAACCTTAAATAATATCATCTTATCTGTCAGTTTAAATAATGCACGGTTATGACCAGTTAGCAACTCAAAAAAAAGGGATTCACTGCCATTAAAAGGCACAGTGGTAAATCCGCCTGGCACTCCTCAACAATAAATTTGTTCGGCCACATTATGGCGTTGTTCTTCAGCTATCAACAAAACATTAAAAGAACACTTCCATGAGAATAATGAACGGTGGAGGATAGCAAGGCGACTGGCTCATGCTCATGAATTTAAACAGTAATCTGGGCACAAAGCTAAACATGATATAAAACGAATTTTAATGGCAGTATGTGTGGTAATAAATGAAAATTTAATAGCAATAAATTCCTGTGGAGTAATAAATGGAATTCAATGGCAGTAAAACTTTGTATGCAGAAAATCGTTTAAGAAAATAAATGTTACTCAACTAACCTTTTTTCAAAAAATTTACGCAGCAAATATTGAAGAGCCAAGCATTAAGAAAAATTGAGGAGCCATATGTTATTCAACAATCGATATTCAGCAACTTGTTTAAAAACGTTTTGCAGCCATCGTTATTCAGCTAAACGTTATACAACAAAAACATGATACAACACAACGTTATTCAGCAAGAAATTTATACAACAAAAGTTGTGCAAGAGCTCGTTCAAGGAGCAAACGGGTTCAACAATGCATTATGCAACAAGGATTGAGGATCATAGATTATACAACAAATCCTAAGGAAGGGCATTACTCAACAATTTGTTTTGAAAACGTTATAGGACAAATATTTAGGAGCAACAGGTTATACATCAAAGAGTTAAGAAAAAGGGATTTGCAAGACATGGAAGGTTTATTCATTAAGAGTTTTGGTGCGTAGACACAAAGGATCCAAGACGCAAGGCTACAAAAACCAAGGTGCATAGAAAAAGGAATATCTCGTTGGGTAAAGAGAAAGGATCCTACAGTTATTATCCATGCACGGGAAAGTAGGGCATTTGAATCTAAATATTTGACACCATAGTGAAAGACAGTCGATTCGGCTCCTGGCCGACTGCTCAAAAAGAGATTAATAGCTTAAAGGATAAGGGAACAAAATATAAAACAAAAATCTGCATCCAAACCTTCTCCATGGAGAACCAAAAATAAAATAAAAACGCAACCAAGGAAAAAATAAAATGCAGTAACAAAACAAGGCTCAAAACCAGAAATTTAGAGACCCTCTTGCAATTTCACACAACACACTATCTCCTAGATAAAAATTCTTATGCATAACTTAACGAATCTTTTTCTTTTAACAACATCTACACAAGCGAGCTTTCAAAAATAAAGAGATGCATAAACGATACATTGAGCTATTAATTAATACAATTATGCACATGCGTACCGTAGCCAATTGTGAATGCTCTGAAGTTGTTGTCTCATGTGTGCTCCATCCAGCTCCCACTTGCCAACTGATGTGACCTCACCGGTACCTCCCAACCAAAGCTAGGGGTACTCTTCTTTACCCTGAGCCCCCTGAGCCGCAAAGGGGCCACAAACACAATACCAGAGAATGCTAGCACCCAACTCACCTCGCAAGGTCGAGCTACCACTCGTTACCCAAGCTGGGTATCCCAACTCCCACAATATAAAGTTCAGTCAAGATAAAATTTCAGCAGTGTAACGTTACGCAAGCTAGTTTTGATCCATACTCCTCCTCCGCCATCTCTTTTATAGAGTTTATTAGTCATTAGTTTCCCCAAACCCTCATTATATTCCTTTTTCATTTATTTAATTAGGATAAAACCTCCCCCATACACATGTCACATGATCCCCTAGTTGCACCAGAAAATCAATTTGATTAATTAATTAAATATTCCTATTTCCCTCACCCACCTAAAAGCGTTCCTAGAAACGCTCCTTTGTGTCCCATTATTCCCTTACAATTCTTAAATGAATTGTGCCTTACTTAATTCCTAGTTGAGTTCATAAATAGAAAGTTCCAAAGGCTAGATTCCTTATTAAGTTAGACATTCATCTTTTTCTTTAAGTTTCCCCCTTTCTTTAAGTTTCCCCCTTTTTTTTTAAGTTTCCCCCCTTTTCCTTTTTAACTAAAAATCAATTTAGCAAGTGTAGATAAAAACAACCAATTACTCTTTTAATAAATTTAATCCTCCATTATAATTTTCACTTTAATAATTAAGTTTGAATTTATTACCCCTCTTCTTGTTACATGTTTATTTAATTTTTGTTTATCCACAAGTTCTACTTAAACCCAGGTTTCAATTTCACTAGGATGGGCGACATATTATTATTATTATTTATTGGGGAAAAATTGTTTTTAAACTTTACTTACCACATCATTCATTTTAAGGCTGACTAGGTCCTAAGGAGGCATAATTTTCTAGGCACTAGGTTTATTAACTTATCATAGTTAAAATCACGACGTGCCCTTCAAGACGCACTACGTGCTCCAAGAGTTCCACTCGCCTCTTTTCGTTTTCTTTGCGCGACGTGCCCTTCAAGACGCACTACGTGCTACAAGGGTGCCACTCACCTCTTTCCATTTTATTTGTGCGGCATGCCCTTCAAGACACACTACGTGCTCCAAGGGTGCCACTCGCCTCTTGACTGAATTTGGTAGACGTCAAACCCCTGGAGTCAATACTCCACCAGGTGATATTATGGGAGACTAAGGGCCTCTAAAGAATAAGGATCCTACCTTATTGTGCACCCCTTAGAATCATCGTGAGTGATTGTCACAGTCTACCCTCACGACATTGTGGGTCTTCTCGAACCAGGTAATCGTTAATCTACAGTTTGAGACACGATGGGAGTGCTAGTAGACTATGGCAGGGTTGCTACCACACCTCTCCCTCAATGTCTCTGGTTGTCATGCGGGACCCCTCTACTCCAAATGTGAGTCTGGTCAGCAAGCTATCGTCAACCTGCATCCATCAACGAATCATGTTAGCAATAATAATCAATCGTCATAACATCTAATCATATGTACATATGTCACATCAACAACATTCAAACCCTCACAGTCTACTCCCTGACTTGATCCAGAGTCCAAGGGGTTTCATTGATGCCTCTGCATCCTCAATGTCCAGATTCCTGCACACTCAGGAGAACTTAGTTAATAGCACTTGTCTATGTAAATACAACAAAATAACATATCATCAAATCCACAATATCTCATAATCATAATCAAAACAACCAATAGTATAATAACCCATATCACTTGCATGCAAGTATCCTCAAAGAATAAGTTCGTTCAGTGCACGCAAGAATGGGATGTTACGTTTTCATACATAGATTCCACCATTCGAGCAAGTTGTTTTCAGTTCTGCAGTTGTACAGTTTCAACCTATTTTATTTATTCAATAGAAGTTATTGTTCACTGGATCTCTGTTGTTGTTCTCTATATATATATGTTATTGTATTCAGTCTGTTATTTATTTCATTCTGCCCATAAATCCATATCAGTAGTCCTAGTTAGGTTGTCAAATTTGGGCCCACAATGTCTTTCATGATACTTGGAATAAAATTGATCAAATATAAAAACTTCTTATAAACTATAATTTGAAAATTAAATTCTATACTTGTGACCTCATTTGACCTCATTCTCTTGATTGACATTGGTTGTACTTCTTACCATGATTTGATACCTAGAATATTAATATAAGTTTCTCAAGTTCAACAAGGATACACTCTTCGTTGTTGAAATGTCAATACATTCAAAGTGTGTGCAAACTAATGAGGGTCTCTCATGATTCATTTGTAGCAATGGAAAACTAAAAAATGTAGGTGTCCCTTGGCTTGGAGATATATTTTGAGGTACTTGCATAATGAATCTAAATAGGGTGTAGAAAGATGAAATGTAGAAAATTGAATTAAATTTTGGTAAATATTTAACTTTTATTTATTGAAATTTTCTATAATTCTACTAATATTGATGATGATGGTGATGGATACAAATGGTGAGACTTTTGACCTTAAAATATATAATTTTTTTCTAAGGATCGATCCCAACATCAGGGTGATATTTATGATAAGCTAGCATACCCTTGAAATTAGGTAAGGGAACACCGAAGGGAATAGGGTGAGGATATATTGTAGAATGGGAGTGTTGGAATTTTTTTCAATGTTGGGTTTCATTGGATATTTTTAAGTTATTGAAAATTAAGTCATTGTATTTTTCCAGTCTCCTTTGTTGAGGGGGTTGTAAAATTTAAAGGAACAAAATTTGAAATTGTGCTTACTTGTATTTTCATCTCCCACAAGTGCAATCACTAAGGGATACCATAGAAGAAGGACATGACCTTCCATGACAATACATTTTTTGTCATTCACCACTATGTATTAATCCTAAATATTACTATTTTCAACCTTGCAAATATGTTGATGCCAGTGATAGCATCATATAGGTATTTCCACATAGGTCTACGTGCCTAGACATGTTGAAATCATCCAAAGCTTTCTATCCTTGAATTTTTTTCAATTAAAGTAATTACTGAAGTAAATTGCTTTTATTATTTATTTATTTAATTAATTGAGTTATTTAAATAAATTCTAAAAGTAATTAGCATGTAAATCTAAAGTAAGTCTAACCTCAACTGTCAATCACTTTGGAGATTAGAAACATATTATAACTCATGATTACAAAAGTAAGGCTAGGGTGAAGGAGAAGACACATTCACACAGAGATAGGAAAGAAGGACTTTTGATAGTGTGGAGTCATTAGAGAGTGTAGAAGAAAATAAGGAATTTTGCTTTCACTTGTGTTGAGGGAACCGACAAAGACGATTGGATCATGAAGGATTGTGACTCAAGAGTATCTTAGATAGGTGGAGAAGGAATTCCATATAGATATCTACGTCAAAGGGAGAGAAAAAACAATTGTACAACAGGAGGATCATCCACCACGAATAGTACATGTGTTCTAGAACAGGTCACGTAGATTGCACGGGTTTCAGCCTTACAGTCACATAGATCGTGCATATCGCGTGAGTATCTTTGTAAAAGTCACGTGGTTTTTGTACATGATCATACAATAGGTTCTGTACCAGATCAACAAGTTAGGTTTGTTTGCAATTGTATTACTCTCAGTGGGCCATTATCCTTATTACGAGAGCCTTGATTTTATAATAATAAAATCACCCTGGTATTGGTTTTCCCTCCAATTTTTTTCCAGGGGTATATACCCAAAAATATTGGTGTTCATATGTGCATGATTTGATTTCCAATTTTTTTTTACTTCCGCTGCATGTTCAAAGTTGAATATTTCAACACTAAAGTTGTTTTGTGAGTTTCTAATCTGATTTGTAGTAAGGAAATCACTAGATAACAAGATGTTTTAAACATGGCATCATGGCGCATGATCTAAAGGGAAGACATATCTATTATATCCATAACTAGCGAGAAGAAATTGAAGGACAAATTTCAGGGGAAAAATCGTATTGGAGCAAAAATAGGGTTTTACAGGTTCACGAAGTTGTACGCATGTTTCTAGAAGGGATAGGCACGCACATATGTTGGAGTTAGTGAGCACATACATGTACATACGTGGGTGTAAGTGATTATAGGCACATACATATGCGGGTACCCATGAGCACTTGAGCGTACATATGTGGGTGTCAGTGAGCACATGAGTTTACATATGTCAGTGTTAGTGAGCACAAGCGTGTGCATATGCGAGGGTTCAATTGTGACAAGAGCATACCATTTTTTCTAGGATAATACATGTGTAGTTTCCAACAACAGGTTATTTCCAGGGAAGCTTATCAGGTCTTAGGGATGGAAATACATTGTTGAGAGTTGAATACAAATTGGATGGAGCATCCAACTTCCTATCTTGAAAAGCAAGAGTAACTTTGGCATTGAAGGAGTATGACCTTTGGGAGTTAGTGGAAAAATTAGTTACTCCAATGACAGATTTGACAGCTTTGGAAGCTCACAATAAGAAGGAGATTAAAGCAAAGAAGGTTCTCCTAGATTAAGTGAAGGATCATCTAATTCCTCACCTACCCAAGAAGAATACAACCAAATAGATGTTTGATTCCTTGGTACATTTATTCTAGAGCAAGAACATGAATATGAAGATGGTATTAAGGAATAAACTCAGATCGGCGCAGATGTATAGATATTATAATGTTACCAACTATCTCATGAGGATCACACAGGTACATGATCAAATTTCAACCATAGGGGTGAAAAAGGAGGATGCAAAGCTTGTGAATGTTACATTGAATGGTCTTCCCAAGTCATGGGAACTATTTTTCAAAGTAGTTTTCTCTCGGGAAAATCTCCCAGATTGGCAGAGGCTTTCGGATGATTGCATCCAAGAAGTGAATTGGGAGGAGTCTAAACTAGAAAAACATGGACATGAAGAGGAGGAGAACCAGGCCCTTTTCAGTAAGACAAAAAATGGAAAAGGAAAGGGCTTCAAGGGTAACCGTGAGGACTCAACCTCACAGCCAAGTAAGAAGTACTTGAATAAAATCAAGTGCTTTGCATGCCACAAGTATGGGCACTATGCATCACATTGTTTAGAGAAGAAGGGGAAAGGGAAGACATGAAAAAAAACATCATCATAGGCTTAACTAGATGAGTCTGCCACAAAGTTTGAGAAGGAATTCTCAATGTTCTCATTCCTCTCTACCAACACCAACTCAAGGAGTGCTTGGTACTTGGACAATGTTGTTTCTTTTCATATGACGGGAACACATGAATCATTCACCAGTTGGTTAGAGACAGACTCATATATGCATGTGGAGCTTGGCACTCTTTCCAAGTGCAGTGTAGAGGGATTTGGGACATTGAGGTTCCAGTTGAAGTCAGGGGGGTTTCTAGAGGTGGAAGATGTGTTGTATGTACCAGAACTGAAGAAGAACTTGCTTTCATTTCATTTTTGGAGGACAAGGGTTTTTTTGTTACTTTTTAGAAAGGGAAAGTACTCATATGTTCAGAGAGATCTATCCATGACACAACAATCAACATTAGTGTCAGAGAGAGCAAGTTATAAAGGTTGCAGGGCCAACCTCTAAGATGATCCAAGGGAATATTGGATCATGGATCAATGTCAGTGGTAGAGGATGAGGAGCAGGAGGATTTGAAGGGTGAAAAATCCAAGGATGAGTAGATTTCATAGACTTCCAGTGTGGGGAGTCAAACTTCAAAGGGGAAGAGGGATTTCTCCCCTTCCAGTTCTGTAAATATACTGAGTTGGTACAAGATGACATTGATGGATGCTCAGGGCTAGGAGGCTTCTAGGAGCACATTGAGGGAGAGAAGGAATTCAACGAAGTTTCTAAACTTCATGGCATTGATATGTAGCATCATTTTTTTCGAGACTTCTAGTGTTCAAGAATTAGTTGACCAATAGGGTTGGAGGGATACTAGTGAGTCAGATGATGTGTGCGACATTGTGCCAGGATCGAAGGGAGAACTAGTTCTAGGTGGCTCTTCGGGAAACACCTTCCTCGCTAAGAGGGAGTGTTGATACTAGTGATAACATTGTACAAGTATTTTTGCATAGGTCTATGTGTATAGACGTGTGGAAATCATCCAAAGCCTTCTATCCTTGAATTTAATTAAATTAAAGGAATTACTAAAGTAAATTGATTTTATTAATTAATTATTTAATTAATTGAGTTATTTAAGAAAATGTTAAAATTAATTAGTATGTAATATTAGCTTTTAAATCTCAAGTAGGTGTGAGATGTAATCTCAACTGTCAATCACTTTGGAGATTAGAATTACATTACAACTCATGATTATAAAAACAAGCCTAGGGTGAAGGAGAAGACACATTCACACAGAGATAACAAAGAAGGACTTTTGTCAATGCAGTTTCATTCAAGAGTGTAGAAGTAAAGAAGGGATTTTGCTTGTACTTGTGTTGAGGGAATTGACACAGAGAGGATTGGATCATGAAGGACTATGATTCAAGGAGATCTTGGATAGGTGGAGAAGGACTTCCATCTAGATATCTGGGTCAAAGTGAGAGAGAAAACAATCGTACAAGAGAAGGATCATCCACCATGAACAATATAGGTGTTATAGAATAGGTTGCACATATTGTGTAGGTTTCATCCTTACAGTCACACAAATCATGCAGATCACACAAGTATTTGTGTAATTGTCATGTAGTTGTCATACATGATCATACAACAAGATCTACAATAGATCATCTAGCCAGGTTTATCTGTAGTTGTATTTTTCTCAGTGGGTTGTTATCCCTTTTACAGGAGCCATGATTTTATCATAATAAAATGATCCATGTATTGGTTTTCCCTCTGGGGTTTTTCTAAGGGTATCCACCCAAAAATATTGGTGTTCATGTGTGCATGATTTGGTTTCCAATTTTTTTTCTTCTACTGTATGTTTAAAGTTGAACATTTCAGCAATGTATTTTTGTTTTGTGAGTTGCTAATCTGCTAATGTTTAAAGTTGAACATTTCACTAGATATCAAGATACCTAGGTGTTGGAGTAAGAGGTTTTCAACAAAATCAACCAATGAAAAATGAAAGAAACAATCGTTTTTTACTCATTAAGGCCATCATTTAAACATGTCAAAAGACAATTTATCTATAATCAAGGTGTTATCTTTTCATAAACCAAAGCATGCATTGAGTTAACAAGTTCTTACTTGAAGACCACAAATACCTCAACCTATACATGGAATATATTGTGCTAATTATCTTGTTGCATACACCTCACATTTTATTTCCATGGGAAAATTTATTTTTTGTTCATTAATTGATAAGCTCTGTCGAGCAAAAAAACCTACAATCTCCAAGGAGTTTATAAAATATCTCAATGCTATTGGGTTGTACAATCTGAAATTAGGCGGAGGACCATCCATTTCATCAAAAATATTTTCTTTGTGACTATTATCACAACTTCATTGAACCATTCCATCATGAAATCCACCTAGATAGGTCAAAACATCTTTGTCAAAAAAATAAAAACTTTTCAGAGTTCCTCTCATCATAGAGGGAATGGGCTAGACATCTTCTCCAATGCAACTACTACTTGTATTAATTGTTCCTCTTATATCTCTTGGAAGAGATTTGAGTGTGAGAGTTAGGTGATGAAAAACCCAAAAGGTCATTAGTGTCCATGTTATTTTTCAAGAAGTGGTTGTACATTCTTGGTGATTCTAAGGATTATTGATATGAAAATTTGTGCTACGGTCTTCAAGACAACATAATGAGGATAAATCCCCCTACATTTTTAAAGAGGTGGTACACCTCTCTTTTAAATAGCATGCAAGAATATAAAAATTCATGAGAGAGGACCATGCTTATTCTTGAAATAAATATTCAAATGCAAAGAATACTTGAGAATGGACCAAGTATCTTATAGAAATAAAATATTTACACTATATTACACTATTTGTAAATCCAAAAGAGTATACATTATCATAGGATGACATTTCCATCACAACATTAATCAAAGTAAGACACAATATTCACACGGGAAAGGAAAATATGGACCTCGTATGGTAGATAACTTTAAATGCTCATTTCATTAGATGTAATAAATATTTTGATAGAAATGCATTTGGAATCTCATGCTTAAAACTTAAAGTATGAGAGATCAGTAATGTTATGCCACGAACTAGTTTTTTGGGAACATAAAAAATAATAGGTGTCTTTATAAAATAAACAATAATGTTTGAGATTACAATAAAAGTAAATTTCATTTTTCCTTCAAAGAGGACTAGGATGGGGATCCCACAGACCATAAAATGAAGAGAGACCTAGAAGACAAAATAAAATAGTAAGGGGTTAGCCTTTGGCTTCATAGATTTTGGGAATAGAAAGGAAAAATGACTATTGACTGAGGAAGAAAAAGGTGGCTAAAGCAAGAACAAGGTGACTACTCGACTTACTGCGATGGAAATTATGAACCATCATTTGCTTGTTAAGGCATGTTTTGTAGGTTGTTGTTGTTGCGTTGGAGGTGGCATAAATAATGTAAATAGGTCTTGTTGAACTGTCTCATTTATCTTAACTAGTTCCTTTGTTAACCATTGTTCTATATACTCCCTCATTAGAGGAACCGTTATCGCATGCTTAGTCTTAGTTTTGAATAAATCATTCTCCAATTAGCTCAAATCAATTCTTAATTGATGTAGTGTGTCCTCAATGTCATCGTTCTTATTTATATACCAGACAAGCCACCTTTCTATTTATTCTTCAAAGAATTCAACTGAATCACTAAATTCATTTTCCCATGCAACTTTTAATGCTTCCAATTATTCTAATAGTTCCTCCATTGAAAAAAGTATTGTATCCATTAGTAAATGTGGTCCATATAACTCTTTAGTCAAATCAACAAGTTTTGAGAATATGTCATCCCTTTTAAAGTCAATAGTATCACACTTAGACATCAATTCTATTAGACAATTGATTCCTTTTGGCCAACAAACATTAATTTGTTTCATGTGAACCTTGGAGGGAAGGATTTGTTCTCTTTTCTGCGTCTCTCTCAAACTTAAAACCTTATTTGTAGATGTTCCCACTACTTCTTTATACAATCCTTCATCATTTTCTAAATATTTTTGGAGATACTTAAAGTGAAAACCCCTTGTTGAGAAAGTAGCTGAGCTCTGTGCTAATTCCAAAATTTCAAGGATTAAGTCTATTCTTTTCTTGATACCATCTCCAACATATTTTATTACAACCATCAATAAACTAAATGGAACCTTTAATATTGAACCGGTCTTTGGGACATCTTCAAGAGTGAGAACTAACTGTATTCCAGTGATAGGATCGACACATAAAGGTTTTGGAATTAGATATTTCTCTAATTCCTTTACTCTCTCTTTTAAAAACAAATTTTATTTTTCTATGTCAAAAATGGACTCCTTCAATGCTTCTTCGGTTGCATCATGAAATTGGACGATTTTCAAGGGTGGAACCCCATGAAAATCAATTTTTGACTTCCATTTCTTTGCAGCTTTTTTATTTTTCCTGTTCACTTTTTCTATTAACATTTTTTTAGAATTTTTGTGGTAGGACATGTGGTGTAATGCAATATACTCCTATTTAAATATTTCTATCTCTTGCGAAGCCAGTTCTTGAACAATCACCTTGGTTTCCATCAATGTCTTCTCTGACCAATTGGGTTCCTCTATTACATCGTCCACTTCCATGGATTTGGGACTTTCTTCAACTTTAGGTAAGTCTTATCCCCCGTTTTGAGTTTCTCTTTTTCGTTTTATGGAAGTATGATTTGTATGAGATTTTTCCATTGTTTTCTTAGTTGGTTCCTTGTATCCACCATTGTCCTAGTTTCCGACGAATGTGCTTCTTTGTCCCAAACCACTACTCTGAGGTTTAGTTTTTGTTGAAGTATTTTTTTTAGGATATATTCAGTGGATTGGGGTTCTTATTGGTTGCCTCCCTTCCCCTCTACCTATAGTACTCATTAGTGCTAGACAATTCTTCAATATCATTTAGGGTTTCTTTAGTTGAGGCCTCAAGGAGATTCTAGTTATCTCCCCCTCCTTCTTTGAATTGCTCTGACTTACTAAAATATGATGAATACCCGAATAGAGACATATGCGCATAAAATGAATCTTTGATATTGAAACCCTTGATGGTTTGGTCTTCCTTCATACTGATTTGATCCAATTGAACAACAAATTAGTCTAAATGAGATACATGTTTGATAGCTATCTCTCCAACCCCCCATGGAAATGGAATAAATTGTTTCTTTATTTTCTAATTGAAAAATTATGCCCATTACTTATAATATATACACACTTTGATGATGAAAATTTGATCATACACATAGAATGGTAACAACAAGGATTTCCCCTGGAACCCAAACAATCTCATAAGACAAAATTCCTCCAAATTTTCAAAAACTCCTTTCTCAGCGAGAAAGGATGCAACTTCCATTGACAACCTTGACGTAGTAGGACCATGAGTCATTTTCTTGAAAGAAGACATAAAACCATTTTGGACCACATAAAAATTATATTGGGCTTTATGCCTCCATAAAACCGGGTACCAAAAAAATGTTGGTTTCTTCTTAAAATCAATGTTTCTTTCCTTAGGCAAGTCCCCAGATATGTGACAGTAAGCAATAACAAAGACCAAATACTATTTCATGTAGAAATTTTAAATTTTTCTCAGGCCCCCAACTGAAACAAAATCTCATTGGAGATGGTGTGATCCTAATCGAACATGGTGTTTTCATGAATAACATTGTGGAGAATGTACACAATGTATTTTGGCACAGAGGTCGTGGACTCTATTCCAATTATTCTAACAAAAATCCTGGAAATTTATTTATATGGATACTTCAGATAACTTACCTTGACCTTAGCATAAATGATGAAAATTCTCGGGTTGGTGAGAAAACTTTCGAGAAGGTCTAATCCTCCTCCATTTTCTTTGAGAAACTCATCTACCTCTACATTCTAGAAAATCAAAGTGGGGTATGGGAGTTTCAAAATCATCCTAAATACTAAAGGGGACAAAGAAATGAACAACTTCCCTTGTATTTGAATGATTCTTCGCTCTGTCTCAAACTTATCAACACACAAAAATACTAGTTCTTTGAAATCTTCTACCTAAGGTATACACCCGTCCAATGTAATGCATGAACTCCATACCTTTATTAATTCCTTCTCTACAAGGGGAAGAGAAACATATCACTTATATGCATGTGACCACTAGAATTGGTGGTCTTTATGTTCAAGGGCATTGAAAGTGTCTCCATAATACAAATCTTTCCTTTATGTTTGACATGTCTTTACAAGGTTTTCCTTTTTACAAATAGGTGGCACTCCTGTTGATATAAAAATTTTATAGTAGGGAATTTAATTCTTTATTTATTTTACCATGAATTTCCTTGGTTATCAATTGTTTTATCTCTTATTTCAAAGTTGCTAGTTTCCACAATCCAATTTTGTATTTATTGCAAAGTTTTAACAAAATCCATGCCACTTAATAATGGTATTTGGTTCACACAAGTGGCGTCTGACATGGTGGTGGGGAAGTAAATTACATCGAGAATGGTGATATGATGTCAGGAAACATGAAAAATGGTTAAGTATGGAGGTGCGAAGTGAGGAATGGAAAATTCAATATGATGAATGCAGGATTGTGGGATTCAAGACTATGGGGTATGGAGAACGAAAAGAGAAGTAAGAGGGACTCCTACATCCTCAATGATGAAATAAGTTAAGTATGAAAAATCCAATTTTACGGGTTGTAGAAGTGGATGAGTCATTCTGAAGGATGTGAGATTGTTGTTAGGATATTTAGACACTTAGGAGTTAGTTAATATCTACTTGGTCTAATGTGTCGTTAGGTAAAAGTGTGTTTCTTAGTGTGTTTATTTAGTATGCATTAGTATGCATTTGTAGTTAGGAAATCTGATGGTCACTATATGTTCCCGACATAGAGTGATTAGATGATTCATACTCTCCTCGATATTAACGACCCTTGATCTGTGGATTAACACCTGATTGGTCCATGATCTCTATTTAAAGAGCATGGAGGGTCATTTTTTGATGAACGATTGTGAGAAAATCGCTTGTAAAATCTCTTTGTAATATTTTTATTTTGCATTAATAAACTGCTCCAAGTGGTAGCGTTGGATGGGGCAGTGGATGTTTCCCCGTAGGGGTTTTACCATGTCAAAACATTGGTTTGTTAATCTTTGATCTGGTTATGTGATTGGTTACTAAAGGTGTTTGTTCTCTGTTGGAATACCTGTGTTGTCCAACATGGTATTAGAGCCTGTTTGAAGACCCACTCATGTTGTAGATCGATATTGTGAAGTCGAGTTGCCTCATATCCATTTTCTATAATTTACATACATTTATGGGCCAAGAGGACTATTTCATTGTGTCCAAAGCACTCGTTTCAGTCAAGAAAACTTTTTGTTTCACTCGAAAAGGTTTCTGTTTGCCCAAGATACGACCATTACAGTCAGATCCGGAGGTATAAAGCCTGAATACACATTTTTTTAATTTGTGCAAAGTATTATTTTGGTTTTATTTTGGTTTGATATTATTTGTTTCTGGGTTGCTACTATTTTAGATCTATGTATTCTCTTTTCCACGTGCCCTGTGCGATCTCGACAAATCAAAAACAAATAGTAAAAGGTGCATCTTCCGGGTAAACTAATCGAGATCTAACCCTTGTCATCGAGAAGCGAATTTTTTTTCTTGTGTGAAAAGAGTCTTTTTTAGTATGCTCTTCAAGGCCGTCTTCAACAACAACAACAACAAAATCACCCTCAATCCTCTTGTGAAACAATACAATATGTTTTTCTAGACCATTTGGTTAAAATTTTCCTTATTAAGTAAGAGGTCTTGAGTTCAAGTCTCTCTTTTGTTATTTTTTTTTAAAAGTTCATGCTAAAATTGTAAAGTGTATTTCACTTCAAGTATAAAAGTGAATCACTATAAGTAGCTTTAATATTTTATTTTAGAGTTATTTATTTTGCATGAAGTAACTTCATTTTAAAAGTGATCCCCACTTCTCTTTATAAAAGTGGGTCACTTCATAAAGCAACTTACACCACCACGTGGTCCTTTGGTTATCGTTTATGCCTTTTTTTTAAATGACATAACTCTCACATCCCAAGTCTGTTTTAAGTGTTGTTTTTTCTTAAACCGCATAACTTTTCGAGATCTTTCCATTTAGATCATCATTTTCAGTTTTTAAATCCATATTATCTGCATATTTAATATGGCTTCTACAAGTAATGTCTTACTTACCAGCACCAACTACTTCTAATGGAAATCCCATATGGAGGACTTATTAAGTAAAGGATTCTATCGGATTACCTTGGGAAAGGAAACAACACCCACTAATGTTGATAAGAAATCCAAATGGGATAATAGGAATGAAAAAACACGTGGATTAATCAGAATGTCCATCTCTCTCGATTTAAGGCTCCACCTTTAATCAATTGATAAACCCAAAGAAGCTTGGGAAAATATTGAATCTATGTTTGGTAAACACAATATTATTCGAGCACAACAGTTAGAAAATCAAGTACTAACCTTAAGTCCAAGTGATTTTTATTGCATTGAAGACTATCTATCTAAGTTTAAAACACTCAGAACTTTATGCGAAGAATGCAAGATAAGGATAGACGAAGATCATTGCATCTATCTTATTCTTTCTAAGATAGGTAGTGCATATTTTGTGTTTGTATCTACCTTTTATGCCATGCAAGAGGCTCTATGGGAAGCTTATCAAAAACTTAGTCTTGAGAACTTTTGTGATGCTTTGATTAGAGAGCAAGATAAGCTAGTACAACTTGGATTGATCAGCACTGTAGGTACCTCCAACAAAGCCTTGGTTGTCCATTAGAAATATAAACCCAAGAATCCCAAGAAGCAACATCCTTGCCAGAACAATAAGCAATATAAGGGTCCCAAACCCACTCAAACAGCTTCCGCTCCTAATGGAGACAAAGGAGAAAAATATAAAAATAAGAAGATTGACAGACATTACAACTTTTGTG
>JASDQU010305785.1:29447-39559 GCA_032191745.1 Picea mariana | reverse complement strand
CCCGAAGGCCAGAGCATCAGAGTTCATCTAAGCCGTCTGTTGGGATAGGATGCGTGGAGGAAGAGCTGTCACTTTGGAGGATTGACACTCCGAGATAAAGAGGAGAAAAGGGGCACTGACTGCAAGTCGCCTAAAGTGGGAATGAAGAACAATCTTGATCCTTGATCGAGGAGAGTACATGGTGCTCGATCCATAACTCTGGGTAAAAGTTACTCTGAGGAAAAGGGGAGTTTGGAACACTCGGAACTCTTGAAGATGGAGTCTCGAAGTAGATCACAGTCGTTGGTTGTCAGAGAAGCACGGACCGTAGATCTGGTCCTGGTGATTTTGCGGGTCCGGATTTCGGGAAAAAAGGATTAAGAAGCATCCAAAACCGTCGAAGCCCGAAGTCGCAAAGGGGTCTAGCTAGAGGTCATAGCCTGTGGTCATATTGAAGAAGAGCCTAGCATATGAGCTAGCGCTCGCCAATTAGTATTACCAGAAGCGCCAGAGAACGGGGTTGCGGGTGAATTGAACCTGCATGGTAACAAACAAGAGACATGTGTAAACTGTTCCAGGGTCTACTAGAAGCTCGAAAAGCTAATTCAGCTTAGTGTTTTGAAGATCCTTGACTGGGAGGTCGCACAACCCCTAGAAGAGAGGGGTCCTGCATCAAACACCAAACTTCACATCCATATAAGATAACCCATCAAGATACACACACCTTTGTCACAAGGGAAGGGAAGGACCTTTATTTTTCCCCCTAAAAACCTAATCTCTAATAAGGATTGAAGAGAAGAAATGAAGAGAGATGAGCTTACCCTATACCTAGGATTTGAGGGGAAGGAATATAAGGTTTATTTAGTTTTAGGTAAGAGTTCGCTAGTACATTCAACAATCCACTTAGTTTGGATAATTGAATTGAATGAACCACTTAATCCAACAATAGCCAAGATATATGAAAAGGTCTAGAAAATCCTTTGTTTTTTATATATAAATGTATAAAGGAAACAATATCCTAGAGAAACAAAAAAACCTCCCCAAATTTATTGGATGGATTTGTCATATATTGTGAATCTTATACCTTCTTCGACAATCAAAGTAATATAGTAATATGTTAATGAGTTTAAATCAATAAATAACAAAGTGTTTTTTAGTTAAGGTTTAGTTTATTTAAAAAAAATTCAAAATCTTTTTAATAGAGAAAGTAGTTGGTCAGCCAAAAATCCATGAGATCACATTATTTTGAAATAAAATTATTTATCATCCTGTAGCATTTTTCATTAAACAAAAACCCATCCTCTAAAATAATTAAAAAACCACAATAAAACAAAATTACATAATCTTAATAATAATACAATATATTAATAATCACATTTAAAATCTCAACTAAATTAAATAATAAAAAATATATTAATAAAAATTGAAAACTTGAAAATGTTATTTTAACTAAATTAAGGAATACCATTAATATAACTTTAAAGAAACTTTTTTAATCTCAATACTCTATAACCAAATGTTGCCTCCCCTCCTTACCAATTTACAAAGAACCTCACACATGAAAACTATTTAACCATTGAAAATATGTTGTCTTTTCTCATTCCCATTTTACAACGAACATAAAATGATTATTGAAATAAATCAGAGATATGCAAATTTGTATCTATACAACCAAGAACAAACGGTTTTCATCCTTTCCTAGTATATATATACTTAAATACTTTATACTCTATAACCATTTTAAATATGTTCCCTCTAATTACCATTCTATAACAAACATCCCACTTTTAAACCATTGCAAATATGTTGCGTCCAACATTCCCATTTTATAATAAACCTAAGACGATTATTGAAATAAACCAGTGAAAAACAATTTGGTGTCTATACAACCAAGAACAAAGAGTTATCATCCTTTCGTAGTAATAAAAGAGTTCTTAAAATTTTCTTTATACTTGAATTAATCCATCCCTATTATAAACATATAAATCAAAAATAGCAACTTTAGATGACCTCCCACGTTTTATAATGTTAGCAATATCCCAGATTTAGAATCTGATTTAATAAATTGGATCGTAATGTATATTTTATTTATCTTAAAGGTCACATGTAAGAAATGATGTTATCTGTTAGAAATTTATATTTACTTTTATATTCTATAAATGTTTTCAAAACATTTTATACATAATATCTAAAATGTTACTTATGGCTTGTCTATACACACATAAATTCCCTTTAAACTATATTTACAATTATATTCAATTGGGGACAAATCAAGAGTGGGCTGCGAATAAGCCTCAATGTTTTTACCAAAAATATTTTCACCACTTTATATAAAATAAAGAAACCCATCTTCATCCTTGTGCTACCAAAAAATATATTCACCACTTTATATAAAATAAAGAAACCCATCTTCATCCTTGTGCTCCTCATACACAATACACATCATAGAAACTGTACATAAATAAACACATCATGAGCTTTAACAAAGATAAGACTTACCTATCAAACTCTTCATTTGCATTGCTTTAAAATGTTTTTCAAATATGAAAAGGAGAGTAGAAGAAGACAATTTATTTTAGAACTAGGCAATGCCATAGAATAATAGTTGCAAAGTTGTATATAAGCATAGATGATTTTAGGGGCGAAATTAAGGGGCTTCCATTTTTTTATTGGGCGAATTTTTTGTATTAGAGTGATTTTTTAATACTTATATCATTAGCCCATAATTTATTTTAGGGGAAAAATTGTGTACAGTGTTAGCCCATGTTGTTAGGAGGGATAGAGGAAAAAAAATTATATTTCGCACCTGAAATTTGGAGGGACAAGGTTCCATTAGCTAAATTTCTAGAAGTATGGAAATTTCTAATAGCATCCTCACCCTGCCATTTGGTAAAATTTGGTTTTATGGTTTAATTCGCCCCGATTTTGTGGTATGGGCACTATGTAGCTACAATCTTCCCTTTTCCCGATTTCCAAAGAACAAGGGGATTTCTAAGAACATTTTGGCCCTCCCACCTAGTATAAATTGTATGGGATATGCTCATATATGCATTGGGTTCAAACCAGAGCTTTGTTACTTGTCTGGTTCGTGAGAACTACAGAGTCTAGTGATTGAAAGGCTCTTCTTTATACCATCCCGAAAAACTCTGATTCCCCGGGGCCTAGTTCACCTTTCATATCTTGAATATTTATGCTTATTTCCCCTCGATGGAATGGAAAAAAGGCCAAAAGATGCCAGTGGTTGAGCCGTTGGTGGAGCCTCCTATTCAGAGCAGCAGAAATTAGAATTTGTTATGGTTATCCCAGCCCGCCCGGAAGGTTGTTGAGTGGGTCAAGTTTCAACACGATTAACCTTGAAATTTGAAAGATTTTTCTTACATAATCGATTAGTGCCCAATGCAGAGAGGCGTGAGGCTTTGGCGGTGAATAATTACCATGTTTTTTGTTCATCTTGATAGGTATTTACCCGGACCTTCATCTCAGTGTGTTTCCTCATAGAAAAGAATTATGAATCATATTGGTAAAATTAGAACAATGCTATGTTTTGTAACTTGATAGTTAAATCATGGATTTAATATTCTAAAATCTCAAAGGTTTGGTTTAAAGGAAACTTTCACTTATTATGTATATTTTTTAATGCTTTATCTCAAAAGGAAATCACTTACAGAACATAAAAATTCAATGGATTTAATCAAACAATGATACCTTTGAATGAAATTTATGCAATTGATATGGAGCCATGTACTGCTGCAATTACTATACTGTATTCTCAAGGAAATACAAATCCTCCCTGTTAATTAATGTTAGTCTCCACAGTCTACATATTTCCATGCATTAAAAAAAGCTAGAGACATCAAAAGAGAGTCGAAATTCATTGAAATCTCCGAATTCTCTCTACTTATTCACAAAATATCTCAATTGTGTACTTACATTCAGCTAATGAAAGGTGCTTTACAACCACAGTTGGGGAACATGCCCATTACCTCATGTTTCATGTTACATTCCAACCAATCAAGGAATTTAACATTAAAACACACAAGTTTCCAATCTCCAATACCTTTGTTGATTTTGTACCTGCAGAAGCAGTTAGGGTAGCAACTAAAGAAGTTGTTGTGTTATTGTACTAAATGCAAATAGATCCTAACATTCTATAGCCGTGCCTGCATTTTCCAGTCCAATCTTCACTACTCCTTTAGGGTTCCTTTGTTCTCAATCATGCTCCACATTTATATCATGTATTACACCATTCAGACATGAACAAGAACCAAATGAACATGTATTACACCATTTAGAATCCATGTGACGATGCAAAGCCTTACACCAACTTCAGTAGAGAGGAATCCTAATATTTCTGGTGATTTACTAGTGGGAAAAGGAATCCTAATCTTGCCACACTTGATTTGGGAGTAGTTCATCTAATTTGGTTTAGGAGACATCAGACTTTCTGCTTCTAGTGAATCTGAGCTAATGTTTTTAATAGCCTTTTAACAAAGTTGTTCAAGAGGTGAAAATGGTCATTTCTTTGACTTAAGCTATCAACAACATGCAAGCTCAAGTTCAACATTCGAATGATGTAATACAAGATATAAACACACACACACACACACACACACACACACATATATATATATATGGCCAACTTACTCAAGTTGAGTGAGACAACTCACTTTTCTTCTTCCATTGCCAACCATGTAGTTCTTATCATGTTGCAAACTGGACATGACTCTTCCCAAACCTTGGTAAATATTCAGCATGAAACAAGAAAAGTGTTATTGTTGGAACTACTCCAAGACTCCACGGTGTTTCTTAAACTGGTACTATCATTAAGAAAGGCTTGGAAGTTGATTTATTTTCCATCTCTATGAAATTATTTTGGAAAAGCTTCAAACAACATTCCTTGTACCATGAAAATGTCCAGTATCAAAATAGGCCACCTATATGATCCTTATTACAACATATTTTCACAAATTTTGATGTGACTGAAGGATCTCAAAGATAACTAGGGAACCATGGGTGCTACATTACATTACCACATATTAAATTCCCAAAAGAAATTTGATGCTCCATTGGCATGCAATTATAAGAACTTACTAGCTCTACATGAGTAATTGGCATAGAATGTTTTTCATCACCAAAAATGTTATTTCTTGTAAATTGGATAAAACTTCTTTGTGTATTTCCACTTATACCTACACAGATGGATTCTATGTAGTGTTAACTTCTTCTCAGTCATAGGTAAGAATTCCCATAGATGAGCATGATTACTATGTTTCCTACTAGTATCCTTACTTTCATATACCCATTTTCCATGTTTGAAAAAATATATATAATTTTCCCCTCCTCTATTCAATACTGCAAGCATCATCATTAAGGTTATTATACACTCTTAACTCCTACAATTGTTCTAACAATCTCTTACACCTTCTTTCTTATTTCCTGAAAAAACATCTATTCTAGACTTCACCTCATCAAAATTTTGATTGAGGGTTGCACTCTTACCAACTCTAGTGTTCCCAAGTACCATGATTGTATAGGTGAACACTGAAATCAAGGCCCTCCTGCCCAACTACTTATTTCTTTTCTACAATTTCACTAGCTCTGTCAAAGGTAAGGGCTCCAGTTTTGCTAGAATTTTTACTTCCTCTTAGTTTCTCAACCAACACAAACTTGTACAAGACCTATGCAGTGAACACATTGCATGGATTATAAAAATATGTCTCTCTATATACTAGATTCCTATATATTGCATAGATGAAAACATTTGAGCATGAGTCCTAGTGATTTCCAAGGATTCATAAGGGGATATTCAACAACTTTCTAAAATGAGTGAGAAATTCATGAGTATAAAACTATGATATATTGGAGATCTTGTCTTATAAATATGGTTAAGCACTTTTCCTACCAAAATCCTCTTGGGCAATGTTCAGATAAATGTTATGTCTTGTGTCCTCTACTTTATTCAAGGATCCGCACTGCCTTGTGTCATTATTAGTGTTATTGTTGGAACTGCTCCAAGACTCCACGATGTTGCTTAAACTGGTACTTCTATCATCACAAGGAGGAGCCAATGTAAAATTATCCTTTTCCTTCAGTCCTCTGAGTGATCTGGATGCACTATCATATGCCCAAATATACCACAGGGATACATACCCAAATTTAAGTCTTCCTATATTTTTTATTCTCTGTGTAATAACCCAACTCAAGCTCAACCAATGTCTTTCTTCTTTCTTCATGTCAGCATTGCTCAAATAAAACATCTAGTAAGCAGTGCCTAATTTATTTGCACAAGCATTTATGTCCATCATACAGCTACCAGCATGACATTTTTAAATTTTCTAACAAGAAGTAGCAAAATTATGTTTCTTTCATACCATTTGCAAGTTCATATATCCTTTACAACAATAATATGGCCACGACCGCTGGTTCGGTGTTATACTTAAGGAAAGAATCCAAAAGACATGTTGTTGCCTCTACAATGATTCCTTCACACATACAAAGAAAATATAGCAAATATATTTACATCACTCAACTAAATCTATAAAATATTAGGATGTATAAGGAATCTAACTTTGAATGCTTCATATCTTAGCAATATCACCTTCACTCTACAGAAGCACCATTAATTATGATTAATCTCCTTTTCTTCATCACTTGTATCATCTTGTCATCATTCGTCAATTATTTTAAAGATATTCATTGTCTCCTCTCAAGGTTCATCCTACAAACATAAGTTGTTGAAACCTTACCATGAATGTGAGCATGTGCTATGCAGTTTCAAAAACTGGTCCTCGGTTCCAAACCCTCAATACAACTAGACTATTACTTGAGTCAATATATGCAATCACTTACATGCACTACAAAACAAAGCACAACAAAATATCTTTGGCCTGATGCAACTTACCTTATCCAGTGAGTGTGGGATAAACCTCGTTAAAAAACTCACAAAACACCCGATCCTAATTAAAAAAAAAAAAGTAAATCAAAGGCCTTTGGTTGGGCCATGTTAAACACCAAAATAAGCACAGGTCATGGAAAATTCAAAATTGTAGAAAAGTTCAGTGTAGCAGAATCTGTGATACATACAGTTAGTTCAATGGATTTAATATTCTAAAAGCTCAAAGGTTTGGTTTAAAGGAAACTTGCACTTATTATGTAGCTTTTTGAATTCTTTATCTCAAAAGGAAATCACTTAAAGAACTTAGAAATTCAATGGATTTAATCAAACAATGATACCTTTGAATGAAATTTATGCAATTGATCTGGAACCCTATACTGTTGCAATTACTATACTGTATGCTCAAGGAAATACAAAACCTCCCTTTTAATTTATGTTAGTCTCAATAGTCTACATATTTCATGCATTAAAAAAAGCTAGAGACATCAAAAGAGAGTCGGAATTCATTGAAATCTCAAAATTCTCTCTACTTATTCACAGAACAACTCAATTGTGTACTTGCATTCATAGAATGAAGGGTTCTTTACAACCACAGTTGGGGAACATGCCCATTACCTCATGTTTCATGTTACATTCCAACCAACCAAGGAATTTAACATTAAAACACACCAGTTTCCAATCTCCAATACCTTTACTGATTCTGTACCTGTTGTTAGATATTGTCAGTCACCAGTGATCAAATATGCTTTTTCAAATTAGTTGATAGGGTTTTAGGTCAAATTGTTATATTTTCAAATGAATTTTCAAATAAAATTTGATCACTTGGTTTTTGTGTCTAGGTTAGTGCTACTCCCTTCACTTTCTCATGGTATTCATCCATCATGGTAATTGTCATCATTTCATGTCATGAGTCATCAATTGAGTTAGTGGGTCATCATAATCCCATTTCCTCTGTTTTCCCAAACTTTACCCTATCTATTTCCCCCTTATCAAACCATGGCTTTCTATCATGCAAACTGAAATCATGGACACCTGGAGAAGCTCCTGAGGAAGGCAAACAGAGACATCAAACATCAAAGACCAAAAATAAGGAGGTGATTGGCGTGATTTTTAGGGTTTTGAGGTCATTTGTTGTGCATAGGGACAGTTTTGCTTCAAAATATGTTTCTAACCAAATGAATATGAATTTCACAAAAGTGAAAGAGGTTTTTGTCAATAATAAACCAAGAAAAAAAAACCTCCTTCAATTTGTGCACAGGTATTATGATTCAAGAGAAATTCCCAAAATACAGTTGCTATAGGTGGGTGGATGCACTTTTGGACAAATTGACTTCAAATCAGTTTTTTGTGGGTTTGGAGAAGGGGTTTTCAATTCTTGATGACTCCATGGTGTAGTAGACATCCTCATATTTCCAAAAAACCACTTTCAGCCCAACAATCCTCTGGGAAGGCCTCCAAACACCCTATCAAATACTACGCTACGTTTCTGTTGTGAGCACATTGCGCTTCTGCAATTTTTGAGTGACCAACTTCAAACATGGATTCTGAACAAATGAGATGGTATTTTTGAAAACTGGAGGAGTCTTTTGTTCATCACATAGAAACTAACAAAAATCTCTCTCCGTTTTGAAAAACGCGTTATGGTTAAAGAGATATTTCTCCATTGTTTACCCCTATTTTTTCACTGCACTTCTGTCCTGCACGCTACGCTTCTGTCCCGCATGCTGCGCTTCTGCAGGACCACACTGCGCTTCTGAGAAAAAGGTCCAATTTCAAGTTTTGTGAGTCAAAGTCTAAATTTCATGATGTAAATAGTTAAATGGAGATTCTAAATTATGTAATAATTGGAAATATGTTGGTAAATGTCGAGTCCATGTAGATTCATGCTCAAAAAGTCAAATGAATCAGTTTGAGATAAAATTGGGAGTTTGTTTTGACCTCCCTAGCTTTGTGTATTATTGGAGATATCCTTGTAAATTGTTCCCATAATGAGGGATTTGACCCATTGGATGAGGAAACATGGTTTTCATCTATATTTACACCTAATGAAGTCAAGAAAAAGGTTGGACATCAGAGAGTAGAGGGCTTGGAGCCTTGTGTACAGTTTATTTTTGCAGAAATACAAGGCCAGTTGCAGCTATTATATAGGCATTCATGTGGTATGATTTCGTGGCAGTGTTTTTCTTCTATAATTCACTTTTATGAATGATTAATTATCCTTCTTTCCATATCTTTTCTTTAAGTGATCTTCCTATAAGATGTTAAACATAATTCACAAAGTTTATGCTCTGTTTTTGTAGGAATTTCATGTTTATTTTATTCATCTTCTGATAAATGAACTCATTTTTTTCATGCTCATTTTGAACCTTTTCTTTTCCACCCTACACTACAATTTACAGCCTCAAAGTGTCACTGAACATACCTACCATGCCCCTTTGTATCCCTGCAACTGAAATCTTTTAGATCTGACCTAGTTTCCTTGGCCTCTCCTCCTGATCCAGCTAAAACCCTAAATTTCACAACCCTAGAGCTCGGACCTAGACTAATAACCTTTTACCCTATTCATTCATATTTTGACTGTAAGATCACAAAGAGAGCCCTCTCTGATTTGGTAGGGCTAGATATCAAATCCTAAGTGGTTCTAGGTTACCTTCGTCGATTTTCATTTGCAACCTTGGGACACTATGGAGGATAACACCTACAAAGGCAGTTAGGGAAGCAACTAAAGAAGTTGTTTTGTTTCTATACTCACTGCAAATAGATCCTAACATTTTATAGTCATGCCTGCATTTTCGAGTCCAATCTTCACTACTCCTTTAGGGTTCCTTTTTTCTCAATCATGTTCCACATTTATATCATGTATTACATCATTCAGACATGATGTAATACACAACTTCTTAATATGCTTATAAGATTGTGCCAGACTTGGTACCAAACCAACCATTGTCACTTTTGCATCCTTATCGAATGTCCATATGTGCCCAAACATCCGCAGCTGCAAGCTAAGATGACTTAATGTTCATAATAATCTGATTTATATCATCTGCAATATTTTTATGAGGCATATTTCTATGCCATATATTATGGAGGCTTTCAAGCCATGGCAGAAGAATTTTTGTATTTGACAGGTGGTTGAACAAGATAGAGAAGATTTTGGTCTAGAGGAGGGAAATGCCTCTTTGTGTAAACATTTATATCTCTGTTGAAATGGCTATGGCGTCATGGATCTTCACAGAGA
>JASDQU010305785.1:9047-29397 GCA_032191745.1 Picea mariana | reverse complement strand
TACTAGAAGCTCGAAAAGCTAATTCAGCTTAGTGTTTTGAAGATCCTTGACTGGGAGGTCGCACAACCCCTAGAAGAGAGGGGTCCTGCATCAAACACCAAACTTCACATCCATATAAGATAACCCATCAAGATACACACACCTTTGTCACAAGGGAAGGGAAGGACCTTTATTTATCCCCCTAAAGACCTAAGCTCTAATAAGGATTGAAGAGAAGAAATGAACAGAGATGAGCTTACCCTATATGTTAGACACCTTTGGTATACCTAGGATTTGAGGGGAAGGAATATAAGGTTTATTTAGTTTTAGGTAAGAGTTGGCTAGTACATTCAACAATCCACTTAGTTTGGATAATTGAATTGAATGAACCACTTAATCCAACAATAGCCAAGAGATATGAAAAGGTCTATAAAATCCTTTGTTTTTTATATATAAATGTATAAAGGAAACAATATCCTAGAGAAACAAAGAAACCTCCCCAAATTTATTGGATGGATTTGTCATATGTTGTGAATCTTATACCTTCTTTGACCATCAAAGTAATATAGTAATATGTTAATGAGTTTAAATCAATAAATAACAAAGTGTTTTTTAGTTAAGGTTTAGTTTATTTGAAAAAAATTCAAAGTCTTTTTAATAGAGAAAGTAGTTGGTCAAAAATACCTTTAAAAAACATTAGATGCCAAAAATCCATGAGATCACATTATTTTGAGATAAAATTGTTTATCATCCTATAGCATTTTTCATTAAACAAAAGTCCATCCTCTAAAATAATTAAAAAATCACAATAAAACAAAATTACATAATCTTAATAATAATACAATATATTCATAATCACATTTAAAATCTTAACTAAATTAAATAATAAAAAATATATTACTAAAAATTGAAAACTTAAAAATGTTATTTTAACTAAATTAAAGAATACCATTAACATAACTTTAAACAAACTTTTTTAATCTCAATACTCTATAACCAAATGTTCAATACTCTATAACCAAATGTTGCCTCCTCTCCTTACCAATTTACAAAAAACCTCACACATGAAAACTATTTAACCATTGAAAATATGTTGTCTTTTCTCATTCCTATTTTACAACGAACATAAAATGATTATTGAAATAAATCAGAGATATGCAAATTTGTATCTATACAACCAAGAACAAACGGTTTTCATCCTTTCCTAGTATATATATACTAGGATACTTTATACTCTATAACCATTTTAATCTCAATACTCTATAACCATTTTAAATATGTTCCCTCTAATTACCATTCTATAACAAACATCCCACTTTTAAACCATTGCAAATATGTTGTGTCCAACATTCCCATTTATAATAAATCTAAGACGATTATTGAAATAAACCAGTGAAAAACAATTTGGTGTCTATACAACCAAGAACAAAGAGTTATCATCCTTTTGTAGTAATAAAAGAGTTCTTAAAATTTTCTTTATACTTGAATTAATCCATCCCTATTATAAACATATAAATCAAAAATAGCAACTTTAGATGACCTCCCACGTTTTATAATGTTAGCAATATCCCAGATTTAGAATCTGATTTAATAAATTGGATCGTGTAAAATAGTAATGTATATTTTATTTATCTTAAAGGTCACATGTAAGAAATGATGTTATCTTTTAGAAATTTAAATTTACTTGTATATTCTATAAATGTTTTCAAAACATTTTATACATAATATCTAAAATGTTATTTATGGCTTGTCTATACATACATAAATTCCCTTTAAACTATATTTACAATTATATTCAATTGGGGACAAATCAAGAGTGGGCTGCGAATAAGTCTCAATGTTTTTACCAAAAATATTTTCACCACTTTATATAAAATAAAGAAACCCATCTTCATCCTTGTGCTCCTCATACACAATACACATCAGAGAAACTGTACATAAATAAACACATCATGAGCTCTAACAAAGATAAGACTTACCTATCAAACTCTTCATTTTCATTGTTTTAAAATGTTTTTCATATATGAAAAGGAGAGTAGAAGAAGACAATTTATTTTGGAACTAGGCAATGCCATAGAATAATAGTTGCAAAGTTGTATATAAGCATAGATGATTTTAGGGGTGAAATTAAGGGGCCTCCATTTTTTACTGGGCGAATTTTTTGTATTAGAGTGGTTTTTTTAAACGTATATCATTAGCCCATAATTTATTTTAGGGGGAAAATTGTGTATAGGGTTAGCCCGTGTTTTTAGGAGGGATAGAGGAAAAAAAATTATATTTCGCACCTGAAATTTGGAGGGACAAGGTTCCATTAGCCAAATTTCTAGAAGTGTGGGAATTTCTGATAGCATCCTCACCCTGCCATTTGGTAAAATTTGGGTTTATGGTTTAATTCGCCTCGATTTTGTGGTATGGGCACTATGTAGCTACAATCTTCCCTTTGCCCGATTTCCAAACAACAAGGGGATTTCTAAGAGCATTTTGGCCCTCCCACCTGGTATAAATTGTATGGGATATGCCCATATATGCATTGGGTTCAAACCAGAGCTTTGTTACTTGCCTGGTTAATGAGAACTACAGAGTCTAGTGAGTAAAAGGTTCTTCTTTATGCCATCCTGAAAAACTCTAATTCCCCGAGGCCTGGTTCACCTTTCATATCCTGAATATCCGTGCTTATTTCCCCTCGACGGAATGGAAAAAAGGGCAAGAGATGCCAATGGTTGAACCGCTAGTGGAGCCTCCTATTCAGAGAAGCAGAAATTAGAATTTGTTACGGTTATCCCAGCCCACCCGGAAGGTTGTTGAGTGGATCAAGTTTCAACACGATTCAACTTGAAATTTGAAAGATTGCTCTTACATAATCGATTTGTGCCCAATGCAAAGAGGCGTGAGGCTTTGGCGGTGAATAATTACCATGGTTTTTGTTCATCTTGATAGGTATTTACCTGGTCCTTCATCTCAGTGTGTTTCCTCATAGAAAAGAATTATGAATCATGTTGGTAAAATTAGAACAATGATATGTTTTGTAACTTGATAGTTAAATCATGGATTTAATATTCTAAAATCTCAAAGGTTTGGTTTAAAGGAAACTTTTACTTATTATGTATCTTTTTGAATGCTTTATCTCAAAAGGAAATCACTTACAGAACTTAAAAATTCAATGGATTTAATCAAACAATGATACCATTGAATGAAATTTATGCAATTGATATGGAGCCCTGTACTACTGCAATTACTATATTGTATGCTCAAGGAAATACAAATCCTCTCTGTTAATTAATGTTAGTCTCCACAGTCTACATATTTCCATGCATTAAAAAAAGCTAGAGACATTAAAAGAGAGTCTAAATTCATTGAAATCTCAGAATTCTCTCTACTTATTCACAAAATATATCAATTGTGTACTTGCACTTAGATAATGAAAGGTGCTTTACAGCCACAGTTGGGGAACATGCCCATTACCTCATGTTTCATGTTACATTCCAACCAATCAAGGAATTTAACATTAAAACACACAAGTTTCCAATCTCTAATACCTTTGTTGATTTTGTACCTGCAGAGGCAGTTAGGGTAGCAACTAAAGAAGTTGTTGTGTTATTGTACTAAATGAAAATAGATCCTAACATTCTATAGCTATGCCTGCATTTTCCAGACCAATATTCACTACTCCTTTAGGGTTCCTTTGTTCTCAATCACGCTCCACATTTATATCATGTACTACACCATTCAGACATGAACAAGAACCAGATGAACATGTATTGTATCATGTATTACACCATTTAGACTCCATGTGACGATGCAAAGCCTTACCCCAACTTCAATAGAGAGGAATCCTAATATTTCTGGTGATTTACTAGTGGGAAAAGAAATCCTAATCTTGCCACACTTGATTTGGGAGTAGTTCATCTAATTTGGTTTAGGAGACATTAGGCTTTCTGCTTCTTGTGAATCTGAGCTAATGTTTTTAATAGCCTTTTAACAAAGTTGTTCAAGAGGTGAAAATGGTCATTTATTTGACTTAAGCTATCAACAACATGCAAGCTCAAGTTCAACATTCGAATGATGTAATATAAGATATAAACACACACACACACACACACACACACACACACACACACACACATATATATAGATATAGATATGGCCAACTTACTCAAGTTGAGTGAGACAACTCACTTTTCTTCTTCCATTGCCAACCATGTAGTTCTCATCATGTTGCAAACTGGACTGGACATGACTCTTCCCAAACCTTGGTAAATATTCAGCATGAAACAAGAAAAGTGTTATTGTTGGAACTACTCCAAGACTCCACGGTGTTTCTTAAACTGGTACTATCATTAAGAAAAGGCTTGGAAGTTGATTTATTTTTCATCTCTATGAAATTATTTTGGAAAAGCTTCAAACAACATTCCTTGTACCATGAAAATGTTCAGTATCAAAATAGGCCACCTATATGATCCTTATTACAACATATTTTCACAAATTCTGATGTGATTGAAGGATCTCAAAGATAACTAGGGAACCATGGGTGCTACATTACATTACCCCATATTAAATTCCCAAAAGAAATTTGATGCTCCATGGGCATGCAATTATAAGAACCTACTATCTCTACATGAGCAATTGGCATAGAATGTTTTTCATCACCAAAAATGTTGTTTCCTGTAAATTGGATAAAACTTCTTTGTGTATTTCCACTTATACCTATTCAGATGGATTCTATGTAGTGTTAACTTCTTCTCAGACATAGGTAAGAATTCCCATAGATGAGAATGATTACTATGTTTCCTACTAGTATCCTTACTTTCATATACCCATTTTCCATGTTTGAAAAAATATATATAATTTTCCCCTCCTCTATTCAATACTACAAGCATCAAGAGTTGCATTCATTAAGGTTATTATACACTCTTAACTCCTACAATTGTTCTAACAATCTCTTTCACCTTCTTTCTTATTTCCTGAAAAAACATCTATTCTAGACTTCACCTCATCAAAATTTTGATTGAGGGTTGCACTCTTACCAACTCTAGTGTTCCCAAGTACCATGATTGTATAGGTGAACATCGAAATCAAGGCCCTCCTTCCCAACTACTTATTTCTTTTCTACAATTTCACTAGCTCTGTCAAAGGTAAGGGCTCCAGTTTTGCTAGAATTTTTACTTCCTCTTAGTTTCTCAACCAACACAAACTTGTACAAGACCTATGCAGTGAACACATTGCATGGATTGTAAAAATATGTCTCTCTATATACTAGATTCCTATATATTGCATAGATGAAAACATTTGAGCATGAGTCCTAGTGATTTCCGAGGATTCATAAGAGGATATTCAACAACTTTCTAAAATGAGTGAAAAATTTATGAGTATAAAACTATGATATATTGGAGATCTTGTCTTATAAATATGGTTAAGCACTTTTCCTACCAAAATCCTCTTGGGCAATGTTCAGATAAATGTTATGTCTTGTGTCCTCTACTTTATTCAAGGATCTGCACTGCCTTGTGTCATTATTAGTGTTATTGTTGGAACTACTCCAAGACTCCACGATGCTGCTTAAACTTCTATCATCACAGGAAGGAGATAATGTAAAATTAGCCTTTTCCTTCAGTCCTCTGAGTGATATGGATGCACTATCATATGTCCAAATATACCACAGGGATACATACCCAAATTTAAGTCTTCCTATATTTTTTGTTCTCCCTGTAATAACCCACCTCAAGCTCAACCAATGTCTTTCTTCTTTCTTCATGTCAGCATTGCTCAAATAAAACATCTAGTAAGCAGTGCCTAATTTATTTTCACAAGCATTTATGTCCATCATACAGCTACCAGCATGACAATTTTAAATTTTCTAACAAGTAGCAAAAGTATGTTTCTTTCATACCATCTGCAAGTTCATATATCCTTTGCAACAATAATATGGCCATGATCGTTGGTTCAGTGTTATACTTAAGGAAATAATCCAAAAGACATGTTGTTGCCTCTACAATGATTCCTTCACACATACAGAGAAAATATAGCAAATATATTTACATCACTCAACTAAATCTATAAAATGTTAGGATGTATAAGGAATCTAACTTTGAATGCTTCATATCTTAGCAATATTACCTTCACTCTACAGAAGCACCATTAACTATGATCAATCTCCTTTTCTTCGTCACTTGTATCATCTTGTCATCATTCGTCAATTATTTTAAAGAAATTGTCTCTTCTCAAGGTTCATCCTACAAACCAAAATTGTTGAAACCTTACCATGAATGTGAGCATGTGCTATGCAGTTTCAAAAACTGGTCCTCATTTCCAAACCCTCAATACAACTAGACTATTACCTGAGTCAATATATGAAATCACTTACATACACTACAAAACAAAACACAACAAAATATCTTTGTCCTGATGCAACTTACCTTATCCAGTGAGTGTGGGATAAACCTCGTTAAAAAACTCACAAAACACCAGATCCTAATTTAAAAAAAAAAAGGTAAATCAATGGCCTTTGGTTGGGCCATGTTAATCACCAAAATAGGCGCAGATCATGGAAAATTCAAAATTGTAGAAAATTTCAGTGTAGTGGAATATGTGATACATATAGTTAGTTCAATGGATTTAATATTCTAAAAGCTCAAAGGTTTGGTTTAAAGGAAACTTACACTTATTATGTAGCTTTTTGAATTCTTTATCTCAAAAGGAAATCACTTACAAAACTTAGAAATTCAATGGATTTAATCAAACAATGATACCTTTGAATGAAATTTATGCAATTGATCTGGAACCCTGTACTGTTGCAATTACTATATTGTATGCTCAAGGAAATACAAAACCTCCCTTTTAATTAATGTTAGTCTCAACAGTCTACATATTTCATGCATTAAAAAAAGCTAGAGACATCAAAAGAGAGTCAAAATTCATTGAAATCTCAAAATTCTCTCTACTTATTCACAGAACAACTCAATTGTGTACTTTCATTCAGAGAATGAAAGGTTCTTTACAACCATAGTTGGGGAACATGCCCATTACCTCATGTTTCATGTTACATTCCAACCAACCAAGGAATTTAACATTAAAACACACCAGTTTCCAATCTCCAATACCTTTACTGATTCTGTACCTGTTGTTAGATAAGTCAGTCACCAGCGATCAAATATGCTTTTTCAAATTAGTTGATAGGGTTTTAGGTCAAATTGTTATATTTTCAAATGAATTTTCAAATAAAATTTGATCACTTGGTTGTTGTGTCTAGGTTAGTGCTACTCCCTTCACTTTCTCATGGTATTCATCCATCATGGTAATTGTCATCATTTCATGTCATGATTCATCAATTGAGTTAGTGGGTCATCATAATCCCATTTCCTTTGTTTTCCCAAAGTTTACCCTATCCCTTTTCCCCTTATCAGACCAAGGTTTTCTATCATGCAAACTGAAATCATGGACACCTGGAGAAGCTCCTGAGGAAGGCAAACAGAGACATCAAACATCAAAGACCAAAAATAAGGAGGTGATTGGCATGATTTTTAGGGTTTTGAGGTCATTTGTTGTGCATAGGGACAGTTTTTCTTCAAAATATGTTTCTGACCAAATGAATATGAATTTCACAAAAGCGAAAGAGGTTTTTGTCAATAATAAACCAAGAAAAAAAAAACTCCTTCAGTTTGTGCACAAGTATTATGATTCAAGATAAATTCCCAAAATACAGTTGCTATAGGTGGGTGGATGCACTTTTGGACAAATTGACTTCAAATCAGTTTTTCGTGGGTTTGTAGACGGGGTTTTCAATTCTTGATGACTCCATTTTGTAGTAGACATCCTCATATTTCCAAAAATACCACTTTCATCCCAACAATCCTCTGGGAAGGCCTCCAAACACCCTATCAAATACCACGTTGCGTTTATGTTGTGAGCACATTGCGCTTTTGCAATTTTTCAGTGACCAACTTCAAACATGGATTCTGAACAAATGAGATGGTATTTTTGAAAACTGGAGGAGTCTTTTGTTCATCACATAGAAAGTAACAAAAATCTCTCTCTGTTTTGAAAAACGTGTTATGGTTAAAGAGATATTTCTCCATTGTTTACCCCTATTTTTTCGCTGCACTTTTGTCCTGCACACTACGCTTTTGTCCTGCATGTTGCGCTACTGCAGGACCACACTGCGCTTCTGAGAAAAATGTCCAATTTTGAGTTTTGTGAGTCAAAGTCTAAATTTCATGATGTAAATAGTTAAATGGAGATTCTAAATTATGTAATAATTGGAAATATGTTGGTAAATGTCGAATCCATGTAGATTCATGCTCAAAAAGTCAAATGAATCATTTTGAGATAAAATTGGGAGTTTGTTTTGACCTCCCTAGCTTTGTGTATTGTTGGAGATATCCTTGTAAATCGTTCCTATAATGAGGGATTCGACCCATTGGATGAGGAAACATGGTTTTCATCTATATTTACACCTAATGAAGTCAAGCAAAAGGTTGGACATCAAAGAGTAGAGGGCTTGGAGCCTTGTGTACATTTTATTTTTGCAGAAATACAAGGCCAGTTGTAGCTATTATATAGGCATTCATGTGGTATGATTTTGTGGCAGTGTTTTTCTTCTGTAATTCACTTTTATGAATGATTAATTATCCTTCTTTCCATATCTTTTATTTCAGTGATCTTCCTATAAGATGTTAAACATAATTCACAAAGTTTATGCTTTGTTTTTGTAGGAATTTCATGTTTATGTTATTCATCTTCTGATAAATGAACTCACTTTTTTCAAGCTCATTTTGAACCTTTTCTTTTCCACCCTACACTACAATTTACAGCCTCAAAGTGTCACTAAACATACCTTCCATGCCCCTTTGTATCCCTGCAACTGAAATCTTTTAGATCTGACCTAGTTTCCTTGGCCTCTCCTCCTGATTCGGCTAAAACCCTAAAGTTCACAACCCTAGAGCTCAGACCTAGACTAATAACCTTTTACCCTCTTCATTCATATTTTGACTGTAAGATCACAGAGAGAGACCTCTCTGATTTGGTAGGGCTAGATATCAAATCCTAAGTGGTTCTAGGTTACCTTCATCGATTTTCATTTGCAGCCTTGGGACACTGTGGAGGATAACACCTGCAGAGGTAGTTAGGGAAGCAACTAAAGCAATTGTTGTGTTGTTATACTCACTGCAAATAGATCCTAACATTTTATAGTCATGCCTACATTTTCCAATCCAATCTTCACTACTCCTTTAGGGTTCCTTTGTTCTCAATCACATTCCACATTTATATCATGTATTACATCATTCAGACATGATGTAATACACAACTACTTAATATGCTTAGAAGACTGTGCCAGACTTGGTACCAAACCAACCATTGTCACTTTTGCATCCTTATCAAATGTCCATATGTACCCAAACATCTGCAGCTGCAAGATAAGATGACTTAAGGTTCATAATAATCTGATTTATATCATCTGCAATCTTTTTATGAGGCATATTTCTATGCCATATTTTATGGAGGCTTTCAAGCCATGGCAGAAGAATTTTTGTATTTGACAGGTGGTTGAACAAGACAGAGAAGATTTTGGTCTAGAGGAGGGAAATGCCTCTCTGTGTAAACATTTATATCTCTGTTGAAATGACTACGATGTCGTGGATCTTCACAGGGAATGTAATTGATAGACTCCAAGGGGTCGACTTACACTATTGCCTCTCTCGAATCCACCACTCTGAGAAAGAGCTCTTTGTGCTAGGGATCTCCATCTCTGTCTCTCTCCCCACTCAACACCAATGCTTGTCTTCCTGATACAACTAAATAATATCCCAATGAAGTAAATACAAGGAATAATATGAAGACTACCAAGAACATCAAGCCATTAACTCTGCAGAAATAATGCATCATAGAAAGCTGAAGGAATCTTATGAACTTTGTTTGACAGACGTTTGTCTTGGAAAGATATTGGAAAGAACCTTCTCTGGCATCTTTGAAACACACTCAACACCTACAAATTTCCTTGACAATTTGTATGAATGTTGTCAATGCTCTGGTGTTTGAAAACAAACGGTTGTGCACATGTCTAATATTTCATTTTATTGTCCTGAATCCGCATGGTTTCGACACGTGGGTGATAAAGAACCTCCACCTTACAATGGTTAGGCAATCTCCTGAAACAAGTTTTATTTTTATATATTTGAATATGGGTATACTCCCACATGCAAGAGGATAAGGGTGATTTTTGTGTTTATATGCACCAATAATTCTAACTCTATTTGACGCATAGTGCGCTAGAAATGCCCCTCGTGGGATCCTCCACGTGCCTTGGTGCTTAGTGCTAGGTCTTAGCTTGTGTGGTTTGTTGATTGGTGGATTTGGTGGTGACTCGTAGACTAAAGTCTTGATACTTGGTTGATAGGTAATAATTTAGGTATTAGATTAGTAGGACACTTTCAAGCACACACCACTTTTTGGCTAAAATGTTTAATAAAAAAAAGAAATATGGAGAATTTGGAGGCTATGACAACACCACTTTTCTGCTAAAATGTTTAATAACAAAAAGAAATATGTAGAATTTGGAGACTATGACAATTGGAAAAAGGGTTGAGGATTTAGCAAATCCAGCACAAATCTGGTGAAGCACAAATCTGGTGAAGGGGCTAAAATTTTGATGGTGCTCTTTTGAGCGCTAACACTCACAAAATTAGCAATAGAGATCAATCACATAACTTATCTCTTTTTGGCTATCACTCTCCTTTGAATGTGCATGCATACCCCAACCATATTTTTGTAAAATGTTTAATAACAAAAAGAAATATGGATAATTTGGAGGATATGATAACACCACCTTTTTGCTAAAATGTTTAATAAAAAAAAAGAAATATAGAGAATTTGGAGGCTGTGACAACTAGAAAAATACCTAAGGATTTAGAAAATCTAGCACAAATCTGTTGAAGCACAAATATGGTGAAGGGGCTAAAATTTTGATGGTGCACTTTTGAGCGCTAACACTCACAACGTTAGCAATACAAATCAATCACATTACTTATCTCTTTTTGGCTATCACTATCCTTTGAATGTGCATGAATACCCCAACCATATACTTATGGATTCTTTGAAGCTAGTCTCAAGGCAATGCATGACTTGTCAAGGAAAGGAAAGACATGTCAAGGCAAGGCATGGCTTGGCAAGGCCAGGCATGGCAAGGCTAAGCATGGCATGTCAAGGCAAGGCATTGCATGTCAAGGCAAGGCAAGGTATGGCATGTCAAGGCAAGGCATGTCAATGCAAGGCATGCCATTTCAAGGCAAGGTATGTCAATGCAAGGCAAGGTCTGTCAAGGAAAATAATCTCAAGGCAAGGCAAGGCATGTCAGGGAAAGGCATGGCAAGGAAATTCAAGGCAAGGAATGTCAATGCAATGCATGGCATGTCAAGGAAAGGCATGGCATGTCAAGGCAAGGAAAGGGAATGCATGGCAATGCAAGTCATGGTAAGGCATGACAATACATGGAAAAGCATGGCATGTAAAGGCAAGACATTGCAAGGAAAGTCATGGTATTTTTGGTTATAAGTCAACATTCAATATGGCCCTCCCTTCTCAAAGTTGAATCAACAAGGGTTACACTATACATATGTTAAATTTAGTTTGAAGATGTTTGGTCTAAGAGAAATCTTTTCTACAATGTTGTACCATCTAATCTAAAGTATGGATGTGGCATTTGGTGTACTAGACTTCAAAAAATAGAATGATCCCATTATGAAAGAAATATTTTTCCATGTACTCTAAACACATTAGATGTAAGAGATTAATGCTTCATGCAATTAATTTTCCAAAGTCCAAGGTTTACCTTTTTTTATAGATCCTTTCACATTATTACTTTCCTGTAGTGGCTTCATTGCTTAACCAATTTTAGTCTTAGCAAGTAGATTCACCCATTTCTTGTGCTTTAGTTTTGCATGCATATGGTCAAATAGGGCTACCAATGCTCTTGCTATAGAGATTTTATGGCTCTTTTACATTGATTTCCACTTTGCTTTGTGATCTGATGGTAAGAAGAAATTGAGAGACTCCATATAGGGTTGTGAGATGACGCCACAATTTTATTAATTTTCAAAGAAGGAAAAGCCATGACTGGGTCCAAAGAGCAATCTTCATCTTGGCTTCGAATCAGATAACAATATGCAATCTACAGTAGTTGGTAATAGCTCAAGCTTTGGTAACCAAATTCCAAGAGGACTTTCTTTAAGAAATATTTCTCCTTTGATAATTCTTTTTACTTGAGACGATTAATTAGTATGAAAAGGTTTCCATGAAGCAAAACTTATTCTCTATATAAATTTTTGAAATACAAAGAATATTGTAAAAAGGTAAATATGAATAGTGTCTAGACTTTATGCCAAGGAATAACACTTCTTGGTTATGACATATTTGGCATCAAATTGTAGCATTAATTTTGAAATACTGTAATATTTATTCAACTCTTACCTGCACCAATATAACTTGGAAAACCATAATGGTACATAGTGGAGAATGACCCAGCCTTCAGGACAGTCAATGAGAGATCCTTTTGGGAGGTCATTAACCCTTTTCTAGCATCAAATAGTCAACAAGAAGCCCAAGTTACTAGAAGAAGTGAAATGTTTCTTAGGGGATAGTGAGGGCACTCTCATTTTTTCACTGGAAATTTCTGTAGTTTTTTGACATATTTTGAAAGAGGCTTTGCACAACAATCAGGTTAGGAATTTGAGGCTTTAGGTGAGGTTGTTGGAGGATCCCCTAATACTTTACAAGGTTTTATAATTTAGTGAAAGATTCGCCAATATTTTACAAGATTTTATAATTCAATGAAATATTCGCCAATATTTTACAAGATTATATAATTGACTAAAAGATTCGCCAAAAAATTATATATACATTTTATATTATTGATAAAATGGCCTTCAATTTTTCCTATGTATCATGGGGATTCACCCATTTATTATACATATAAATTTAGAGGGGGTTCTTAAAATCACCCCTGTATATAATATGAAATAGATTCGATTGACCTTACCCATTGGTGGAAGCACATTGTTCACAAAAATAAATATAGATTTCTCTACACTTAGATTTATTCTCTTGCATATCATATATAGACACTCTCCCACAGTAATATTTGAGATAATCAAATATTTGAAAATACAAAAATATAATAGCATTGATTTAAAGAGACTTGTATTTTTTTTTAACTTATATCTTCTCCACTCCATTTTATAAACCACATAGGAAGCTTTTTCGATCTTTGAAAAATCGCAAAAGCACTTGATTCCATTTGAATATTTTTTAAATAGCAATAAGGAGAGCATAGGAGAAGAGTTGTATAGTAAAGTAACTATACTAAAATACCACATATAGTTGTAACATGCTCTTCACACATGCACATAGGCCACACAAGGGAGGGAGGAAAATGATAAGCAAGCATGTATATTAACCCTTCAACCAATCAACAATTATGTTTATGTTTGCACATGTACATAGGACACACAATAGAGAGAGATGAGAAAGCTAAGAAATCATGCATATGAGTCCCTCAACCAATCAACAATTATGTTTTGTGTCCATACATGAATTGCTAGTTTAAATAAATATGACAAGAAATCTTGATGTGTTAATTTAACAAGTTGTTTGATAAGTGGTTCTTATTTTTTCTTATCAATATCTGGTATGTCACTCTTCTCTCATTTCTCAACAATAACCTTCAAAATTTTAATGAGGAATCAACAAGAAAACTCATTTTATAAAAAGAAATACTAAAAAAAAATAGTAAATAACTTCTATTTGCACACTTTATGAGAGGTTATAATCAACCAACATGGAAAGGAAAAAACTATACTAACAATGAGGATTTGTAGGATTTGTTTTGAAAACTATATTCTATTAATATTTAAAAGATCTGAACTAATAAAAAACAACTTTTTATAGAATTGACTTCTTACATGTGTAATTGTCATGGATTTCAATAGCCTTAGCCTTTCTCCTCTAATATAACCACTTCTTTCAATAATAAAAAAAAAAACAATAATATTGAATATTGAATATTTACAATTGAGGATTTTTCATTGTTGAGGAATGTGATCGTAGAAAGACATGAATATACCTAAAGGATTTTCCTTTTTGAAGTTATTCTTTTTTATAGTCGGATGTTTCTGTTTACAAATTGACTTCCTTTATTAAGAATTTTACCTTTCCACGTAATAAAAATTAAAAATGAAAAAAAAAATAACATAATGCAAAACAAACTATTCAATAATTTCTTTAGACTTAAAACACACTCAAAAATTTTATCTTTCAATTTTGTGCAAATACCAAGTACATCATTGAAACATTATATTTTTCTTTTGTAAAAAAAATATAGTTTCTATTTAGAATAAATAGATTTTAAGTGAAATTAAATTTAGGTATTTAAAAATGGTACAATTTATTACATAGAAGGTGTTTTTATAGGGGAGGTTATTCAGAAGCTTTCGTTCTCTGTCCAAAGCGTATCAGAATTTTCCATCTCTTAACCGAACTTAAAGAATGATTTCATTCCATGTGTCTTATCCACCTTGACTCCAAGTTGGCTTCTTCTTCCTCCTTGTCTTCCCTTTGTTTCCAGATTTGATTACAGTCCTTATTCATTTCTGTGCATTGCGCGATTGATCTGCGGGCTTCCGCCCATGGAGTTTCACGCGTAAGCTCCAACGATTGGACAAAGTTTCATGTGTAAGCTCCAGCGGCTGTGTCCAGATCTACACTAATCTGAGTAGGAAGGAGGAAGTTAGATCTACACTAATCTGAGATGAAAGCGTATGAACACATTGTAAAAGAGAATGAAAATGTTCAGTCCTGTGATATCAAATCCATGCACTTTATTTTCCACTTTGTACAGATTCTTTCAAACTAACGAAAATTTTATTTTAGATGAGCAAGAATACATTCAACCCTAAAATAAACATATGCACTGAACTTTATATTTTAACAGGAAGAGGCAGAGAAGTAGCAGAACCAACTGTAAATCTGGAATGTTTGGTCCTAAGGATCCATAGTGTGTTATATCTTAAATTCAGTCAACTGTGTTATTTTTGCAATGCATTTCACAGTGAAAATGAACGCATTGCAAGGGAGAATGTGAATGCTCAGTCCTGCCATATCAAATCCTAAAACATATTTTCTAGAAATAATGATGAAAAGTAGTTGTTCCTCTTCATTATTGAGGTTTCCTTCTATATTTGACAAGAAAATACATGTAATTGGCAAACCTTATGACTTTGAGCATACCCTGTGAAGTTTTTTATTTTGCAGGAAAATTCCTTAACCTTAAAAATTACTGAAATTTCAAAAAATTTGCCCATACTAAATAACATATGCTAATTATGTTGATATAAATTTTGTTGGAATGCAAGTTTTTATGGTTTATAGGGTTTCAACAATTCTTTGCAATCTTTGGAAACTTGGTTTTAAAGATCAAAATTTGTAAGACAAAGAACTTCAAAGTATTGTGAGACAAAAATTTGGAATAGACTAGGACGCTTTCATATCCTTGGTAATTGGAATAGTCACAAGAGCATGATATTAGTAATTTTCAAACGTACTTAAAGTTATCTTTATTATTAAGAATGGATCCTTGAAATGGTATTTCCAACAATTTTGTGTTGAATGCAATATTACAGATCTAAGTGAATCACCGAGCAATCTCATATATCTATGTTAGAGTCAATGAATTATGCCCAAATACCCGTGGTATATTGAATGTACGGTTTGAATGGAGATCCTTAAATTTAAACACACTTAGCTACGCATATGGAGCGAAGAGGGACGCCTCTATAGACAAATTTAGATGATGTAACAGAGGTTGAAGTCCTCCTTCCACCAGACATGGTATTTTAATTATGGGAGTTGCTCCAAGGATATATAGCATAGTATATTGATAACCAGCTAGTTCAAATCTCAATCCAGTTGGCTCAGGACAAAACCAGTGAAAACCAGTTTAAATAACTGGTTCTTATTGGAAAGACATTGACCAGCCGAAGCTTGAAACATTGCTTCATCCCCGTACACCCTTCAGCTTCACACATCCATCTTCTTGAAACTCCTCCATAGATACCTATGTTTCCATACTTAGCCGCTCTTCCAACTCGGAGCACCCAAAAACACTTAGTAGCCGAAACTTGGTGCAATGCTCCAACCTCGTCTGCTCTTCAGCGTCACACATCCATGTGTGTAAAACTCCTCCAAAGATACCCATGTTTGCATATGTGGAATATCTTCTAACTCAGAGAGGTGAAATTAAAGCTGCTTTTCATCCTAATATTTGTTGACGGGAAATAGAAACTTAAAAGGAGGTGTCGAGATTCGATCGTCGGTGTCTCGCCTTCATGTATTCATACAAGTTAAAGCTGCTTGGATTGGAAAGGACGGCCTGTGATCGTCGATAAATGTAAGGTGGTGGAGGAACTTGAGAGAGAGAAGCCATTGATTATTTATTGTGGCTATGATATTATTGATGGGATCGATTATTTACTGTGGCTATGATCTTATTGATGGGATGGATGGGATTTTGATGTCGATGAATTGCAAATCAATCAATTGTAGATTTCATGTGAGACCACCAAATAAAGAAATACCTACATGGTTCTAATCACAACCAACCTAATCCATAAGTTGTGGGATTCAATCAAAGTTAGATCCTTACCACCATATCTCTCAATAAAAATATTCAAGGTATCTCACCCATCCTTCCTTCAATCTTTTTCTCGATCGAACACAATACAAGCTCTGAACTTCTTAGAAAATCCATCACCTCCAATGATTAAAAGTAAAACGAAAGAATCAGAGGGAAAGCATTGGCTCATTTATGATTAATCCTTGGCACAAGCACAAGGTTGTGAGTTTGAGAGTGCTCCAATGTGCGTGTAGATGCAACCATCGATCTTCCTTTCAAATCCAACTCATTTGGTCCCTGAGTGCAGTGAATCGAAAGGCTCTCATTGGCATTATTCACATGTGATTCTTGTGCAGGGGAAAATGATGAAATCATAAGAGTTACACTATAATAAAACATGAAGAGTCTAATGAAAAATTGACATTCTAGAGAAGATTCAGAATATAGAGCATTAAAGACAACGCATAAGTGATCGAGTTAAGAATATGTAGGTTACTATGTAGATTTAAAACATAAATGAACCTCGATACATTTATTTGGAGGCCAATTTTCCCATAGTTATACCTGACACAGAGGAGATCGCACGCTATTATGTTACCCTATTTTGAAAGGTCGGTTTTCTTTGTTATTCTACTACCCACGAACCTGGTAACAATCACTAAAACAATGTAGATAGGTGGGAAAACATTAAAGAAAACACTACAGCTAAGTGGCAGGCCACTTTCCAGCATGAAATCAACGCCAAACCAGACATACAAGGCCTACCTCAAGGTCCTCAATAACATACCTCGGAAAAGAACCTTGGAGTCTAACAATTCGCTGAGCGTCGGAAGCATAGTCGGGATCACGGTGAGCTCGGTTGTTGCTTCTCTGTTCATTTCCATGATAGCGATCTCGTTCATCCACCACAGGCGAAGGAGACGAGAAAAGGAATCTGAGGCAGATGAAGAAGAGAACGATCCAGATGAAATGGAGGAGGAAGCCTTCTTGAAGACACTCTCGGGACTGCCGCAATTCAATATTAAGATATGTAGCATTATGTTATATGCTTCCGATAGATGCTGAAGACCTATCAAGGAACTCTCCTTCTATTACTAAAAATGGGTTAAGTGAAGTTACTTCTATTACTAAAGATATATTTAAGGTATTCATATATCTGTATCTATCTTCTTCTTCTTTTTTTTGTGCCTGCTGTAAGTCTTTAGGGCATAAAAAAGACCTCTCTCAACATCATAATTCGTTACCTGTTGTTCACTAAACATGTACAACACCACAGAAGGAGAAGCAATCACACAACTTCTCCATAGATCTCCCCTGAATCTCCACATTTTCCCACTTTCTCCACGTTTTTTCTCTCATGATCGAAATCTTCTTCAGTTCTGTCAAATTTTCCTTCGCTTAACACCATGAATCTACCTTCCCTGAAAACACCATGCATCCCCTGTCGCATTGTTGGATCATATGGGGAAAAATTTCCCACTTGTCTTCCTCTACATTATAAGCCTCTGCAGCCGCTAGAGGGTTTCTACATTCATTGATCTTGTTGGCGACGTAGACAAGTCCGGTGGAAGAAGAGACAGAGCAGGCGAAACAAAATCGAGGTGTACAGTTGTCAGCTTCACGACTCCATCTAGAAAACTCGAAGTCATAAATGCATTCACTCTCCATAGTTATTCAGAGCAACCATTGACCAGCTTGAACAAGTGACAAGGCATTCTTTTATGGAGAATTTCCCCTCAGGCCTTCGTCGTTTGTCCATGGCCTATGAAACCATGCTATGTGTCCACTCGCCATGTCATCTATGTGTCATTTGAATGTAAGGCAGTCTTTTGGTATTATTGTTCCTTATCTATATGTTTGAGGACCATCAGCAAGAGGCAGTCGTGAAGGGAAAATAGGGCGTTGATAATGCTTATCAGGGATGAACCCACTGGTTTCCAAGAAATGGTTCAACACATGATGGGTTTTCCCCTCTAAAGCAGCAGCGAGGCCGCCCCATCTCGGTTGAAGCCATAGCCATAGCCAAAGTGGCTCGGCCGAATCGACAACACTAACACGTCGTGCTCCTTTCTCACGCTTTATTCTTTGTCCGCAAGGCTCCCAATTGCTTATTTGATAGCTACTTATTTGATTTTGTTGCCACAACATTGACAGGTTCGAACCCTGACCCTTGTCGTCGAGTGTGGATTGTAGATTGCCTTTCGAGAACCCACTGAGAAAATACATTAGCTATGCTTCCATTTGAACTCAACAAGTATCCTAAACCTTCATTATGGAACAACCTCCCTTTATAGACTTTTTCTCATAAGTGCACTTGAGACCATTTAGGTGGTCATAAAACATTTCAGAATATTTGTTTTTTTCTAAGCTTTACATAGTCTAAATCTCAATGTGTATATGCATTCTAAATTCCATCCTCCACAATTTTAGTGAGGTGAGGTTTAGTGCTAGTTTTATTTTGAGCCAGACCTGTCTTGTATAGGTGCACTCGATAAAGATGTGATCTGTTGTGTTTCTGAGTCTGATTGGCAAAGATGGCAAAAACTAGGACCTGTCCATCCTTTTTAAATGAGGACGTCCCAAGTATTCAATTTATATTCTGTCAGAAGCCAAGCGAAATATTTTACCTTGGGCGGTATGCGCCAGCTCCAGATGCGTTTCCTCTAGCCACAAATATTGGAGTGTCAATGTGTGTTAGCTACGACAACGTACACATTTTGAACAGAAAGGATGCCAGAATGATCGCCCCCCAACCAGTGGAGTTGGTCTTGCGAATTTGTGAGATGGATTCCCATGTGCGTGAGGGCTGTGCAAAATGCGTTCCAAGCACAAGCTAAATCCGGACTAAGACCCAGTGTTGCGCTGGAGAGCCATCTGTTCGGTTGATATTCTGTGCTGGTGGTATCTCTAGCTTGGTATAAATACAAGATATTTTTTTAATGCAGGTAAGTTAATAACTGAGGGGGTAAGTTTTCAGTGGCATCCATACCAAGTATGTGATCACGCCCCAATTGAATAGCATGTCCCGAGCCTGGGAGCCAACGATTCATCAGATGTTTAGTTTTCAAGAGATTCCTCCAGAAAAAAGAAGTCGATTTGGGGATGGTCGTCTACGCTAAGAGCTAGCTTTTGACAGTGTGATGGAAGAGATATTTGTCGATTATAATGGAATGCCAGATGCCTAGGTGAGTCAGCACTCTCCAAAGGGAAGCAGTCGCAAGTGCTTGACTAAAGAAGTGAAGGTTTCGAATCCCCCACCCTCCTTTTTGTTTTGGCTTTGCTAGAGTATGTCAGTTCCACAGGGGCTAACGAAAGTGTTATGAACAACCAGACCAAATAAAGTTGAAGATCAATTTTCGAAGTTTTGTGAGGACTGATGTAGGAATGGCAGCTAAGGCCATCCAATAGATTGCTTGTCCTTCAAGAACTTCTTTGATAAGAGTAAACCTGCTGCAAAGTGAGAGGCACCTAGTGCACCAGTGCCCCGTCCTCTTTTCCACTTTTGCAAGTAACCAGTTCCAGTCTGAAGGCTTGTAGGAGTCTGATTTTAAATGGTAGCCTAAATAATTTAGACCAGAGGAAAGTGGAGAGAAGGTGTATGGGAAGATGTCTTTGATCTGGTCCAGAGAAGTTTGATGTAAATTGGCAAAGTGAAAGGTAGATTTTACCCAATTGATCACCAAACCTGTGGCGCTGCAGAAATTGTGTAAGATT
>JASDQU010305784.1:10243-68821 GCA_032191745.1 Picea mariana | reverse complement strand
GTCTCTCGACACCTATCACACAATGTGTGATGATATAATGGATTATAGGCTCGCCACCTCCTCTGCTACCAGTCAGTGTAACTCGATCCCATCGGCGAGACAACCTAGTCAAAAGCATATATCCTAGATAACTATCTCAAGGATGTGAGTCCCCACATGGAATACCTGTTGGTCTACATCCCACATATGGACCAAGTATTCTAGCAATCTCAACTGGGCCCTCATGCCCTGGATCTTGAAGAATTTTAGCAGTCCACACTGTCGGAGGGCATTTACTGTTCTCGGGTCATTCCCAGTGAAGTAACATTCATCCTCATGTTCCCTCTCTCCTCATTCCAACATATTTGTTGTAGAAAACCTGAAATGGGACATGAAAGTGGCATTAGCATCTTCATCTTTCTCCTGGGCACCTTTTATTGGCAGAAGCATCTTAAAATCATTTTTAATTTGGGCACGTCACAGGATAGCTAGCCCGTATAGTGTGGAATCGTCACATTTTAGCTTAAAGGTCACCTACGATGACCCTGGGTCGTCACAGGGCACGATACAGGGCGCCTGCAATGACCTCCGAGCGCAAATACCCTAGAAAATGCAATCTAAAATGCCATTTCTAACCAATAAAAAGTGAAAATGAATCAATGAAAAGTTGAAGAAGGTGAAGATTACATGTCCTGCGGAGTCCATTCGTCAAATGGTCCAGCATGTCTCCCGCAATCCGCAATGGAAGTTTGAGGTAAAAAGAGGGGTTTTGGAACAAAGTTTGGGTGGAGTAACAATGAAATGGTAAAAATAAGTTTTTACTCATATTTATTTACTTTTCACTTTTCCATTTCATTTTTTATATTATTTTAATGTATTTCACCAAAACCCTATACTTCTAATGGTGTTACAAGTGTTTGATTTTTCACAGGTAAGAAATCTAGGAGTGGAATTTGAACAAGGATACATCTTTTGGGTTTGATTTTATATATTTGTCATTTGTACAGATCCTTTTAGGGTTTTTTAGGAAAAACTCTAAGCGTAGTCTTTGTTCCTCCTCGTGCTTGTAAATCAATGAGAAGGTAACTGATTATACTTTTGTCATATTTTCATACTCGTCATGGTAACATGAAAAATGAAACCCATGGAGTATCATTTAAGCTCTTTTCTCTCTCCATAAAGACGAAAATATTGCCGAGCGACCTTGTTCTTTTCACGCTCATAAAAGCATTTGAAGAAAAAAATTGATGGGCAGTATTTTATCACTTTTTCAGTCTCATCAAATTAACTTACGAAAAAGGAACTCGTGGAGTCCTCTTTAAGTATTTTTCAGACTCTCTAAACATGAAAACCCTCGAGTTTTCTCTCTTTGGACTCATTAAACAAACATCAAAACACCCATATGGGACTGAACCACTCCTTTTTAGGGTTCATTAAACATACTCTAAGGGACTCATCCGAAGGATGAGATTACATCAACAAGCATATGTTATCCTCCTCAAGATTGAGTAAAAATAAAGAGGTACTTAACAGAAATGGTGGGGGGGGATTTGGGAAAGAAATGTGTGTCTATAACCGTGTTAGTGGAAGTAATAGTCGCTCTTGAACATGACACCCCCCTTCATCATTTGAATCTGGGTTGGGAAATCCATTCGTCTCTTGTTTGACTATCCACATGTCCATATGTTGGGTCCTCCTTGAGTCAATGATTCCAAGTCCATGGGCATGTCATTGATATGTTCAAGAGAAGTCCAGCCTTAACCTCTTATTGAGTCGGCCATGTGCAATTATAAATTTTCTACCATGTCAGCCTTCCCTGTGTCAGTTCTAAATCATTTCATGCTCTAATCTATCTCAAATCTGTTACTTATTTCTTGTAATTGATGGGGGATACATTAAGGCCCTCCTGTGACAAGTCTTTCCTATCAACTTCATCTCATTATCCAGGAACAAGACTTAGAAATCATTCAGTGCCTTAAATCTTGCATCCCTTAATGGTAGGTTTCTTCGCTTTCGACAGTGGGTTCACATCATTGGCCCATGATTGAAATATTCCCTCGAGTGATTGACTTCAACTCATTTATTCACACTCATTGGATTGTATTGGGGTACCTTGGGAGTCATTGACATCAATGGTGATTTCCCTCTCACTTGTTAACAGTTCTCATCATTGACCGGTAATCAAGTGGTTTCTACCATGTTCGAATTCAACAATTGTAATCACATGGTCAGATTCGTACTTAGAACAATGGAAATGAAGACCATGGGTCATACCATTCTGGCCCAGGCTGCGATGTAGTATTCATGATTTGTATTGACACATAGATCCACTTTCTATGTCTCATGGCTATGTCAGAGTTTGAAGTATTTAAAGCATTGATCCATAGTGTATTTTGGGTGGCTATGTCGATTCGTGATGACATGGATCCACAATGTATATTTAGTGGCCATGACTCATTTGACACTTTGTAAACTGAGTATGGGAATGCCTGCCTTGAACAATGGTATACTATTATGTTGATTCTTGAATGTTTGTAGGTTCTCGACTGATGCGCTCCTTGTTTCTGACACACACACATTTTACAAAGTATTTAGGTCATCATGAGTTCCATCCTAATACTTTGGGGGGAATTATGTTACACATTATTTTGTTCATATTAGTGATCCACTGGCAACAGACGTTCATGTTCCCAAAAAAGGCCTTTCTCCATGAGGAAAGTGATTGGCTTCCTTTTCCAAAAAAACCCTATTAAGGAAGGTCATTGCAGGTTGCATCATAAGAAGGGTACGATGATGCCTAGTCATCGCACTCTGCCCTAAACCTAGTTTTTGATGTCTCCACACGATTCTCTACAACTGGGGTGCGATGATGCCAAAAGGGTAAGAAAAGGTCGACCTTCACGAAATTTCTAGAAGGGAATATTCTAGAAGTCGAGGTGGCATATGTATGGTTGGGATCCTAATCACTTCTCTGATTTTGTGGGATCATCCCGATCTCTTTAACCATCTCTCTTTCCCCTATATAAGGAGGGATTTCTTATGGAAAATTTTAAGCAAGGAATTAAGGTTAATGAAGGTTGAATTTGGCTAAGATTGTATGGATAATTCTGCATTGGATCATTCTTGAGAGCTTCATTCCAATTCACCAAGTCATTGTGGATTTTCTTCATTCAAGTTTGGAGCAAGTGTGTGTTGGATCAAAGAGTCATCGGAAGGGGACCTTACAACATCAAGGCTTCATTTGTAATCTCCACTTTCATTATTTATAATACAGTGATATGTTTCTTTCTCATAAAACTCATCTCATTTTATTGTATGATTCCTTGATCACATACATAGGTTCTCTTTGAGTATGCTATTTTTCTTTCACTTTGGTTGGCTTGTGTTCTCTTGCAGATCTAATATCATAGAAGCACTTGAGTGGAGGTAGGATGACGACAACAAGAGGAAGTGATATTTAAATAGTATGTCACATATCTTTTGTTTGATAGTAAACTCAATGATTGGAGCTTAGGGAAAGCGCCATGTCCTATTATATTTTGTTCTAGATCTAGGTGGATCTAGGGAGATATGTTTATGTCTACATTTACCGATAAGTCCCATAACAGTCACAAGCCCGGATAGATGACCACCACCACAAGCCCTAATGTGGAAATCATTTAGAACTGACTCGGCTTCTTCGTGTGTTAAACGACAACACAAGATATTGTCTACTCCTCGAGGATACAAAGTGTCATTGATGATAAGGTAACTCTTAGCTTGGTATTTTAAACATCATCAATCATCTCGCAAGAGATTTTGAGGGAACTTCAAAGTTTGAAGATAGAGAACAATGTCTCCATACAAGGGGTCAGATGACAAGAAAAGGAAAACGTGTTCATCCATAAAGGAATCAACATGAATAACATCCTCATCTAATCGTGGGAAGTATGATATTAACTCTGCAAAGACTAGTGATTTATTGGATTTTGCAGAAGCGAAATCGAGGTCGAATTCTTGTAAAATGACAATCCATTTACTATATTTCCCCCCTATTATACACTTGGTAAGGATGTATCGAAATGGATTGACATCAACAACCACAGTAGTTTTTCAAAGCAATATATAATGGCGTAATCGTTGGACTGTGTGAACGGAAACCAAAGATACATTTTCAACGTGAGAATATTTGAGCTTGGGACCGACTAAGTTTCAACTAAGATAGTAAATGATGTGCTTGTGGAGCTCATCATCCTCCTAAACCAATACCATACCAATCGTCTCTTCAGACGTAGCGACATAAAGAAAGTAATCTCTACTGTAGTCAATAGACTTCAGCATAGGCATCGATACCAAGGCTTTCTTCAAAGCATCGAAGGATTCCTGGGCTCGCTCATCCTAGATAAAAGAGGTTTTCTTCTTCAAAAGATGCATGAAACCTTTATTAATATTGGCATAGTTTACTATAAACCGACATAAAAAGTTAGCTTTCCCTTGTAAACCTTGAAGTTGTCGAATAGTGCGCGGGGGAGGAAATCGAAGTATTTCCTCAACCTTTAACGGGTCTACCATGATCCTAGTCTCAGAGACTAAAAATCCTAGAAGACGTCCAGACCTAACGCAAAATATGCATTTATGAGTGTTCAATCGGATGCAATAATGACGACATATTTCAAAAACTATCCAAAGGTGCTTAGGGTGATCCACTCTCTTACGAGAGTGAGCAGAAATATTGTGAAGATAAGCTTCAACTATATGATTAAGATCGTGAAATGTGAAGGTCATAGCATGTTGGAAGGTTGCTCTGGCGTTTTTAAGGCCGAAAGGCATATTCTGGTATGCAAAAGTGCCCCAAGGAAAAATAAATTCCATCTTATGTTGATCCTCGGGTTTAATTTGAATTTGGTTATACCATGAAAATCCTTCCATGAAAGAAAAAACCCCGCTTCCCGCACACTCGTCAAGGATCTAATCGATGAAAGGTGTCGGGAATTGTCCTTAGGATAGGATTTTTCCAGGTCACGAAAATCCATGCATACATAGATGGTTCCTTGATTCTTATTCACAGGAACGAGATTGGATACCCATTCATCCAAGGGAACCAGGTAGATAAAGCCAACATTAAGCAGTTTCTCTACCTCTGCTTTAATAGCAGGGGCCTTCCAGGGATTGACAACTCTAATACATTGTCGAACAGGCTTATAATCTGGGTAAGTTTTAATCTCATGTTCGACAATTCGAGGGTCGATTACTAGAATCTCTTCATATGACCAAGAAAATACATCTTAGAATTCCTTCAAGAGTTCAATGAAGATCAACATTTCTTCTGGCGAACAATTTGCACCTATGTGTACAGTCTCAATCTTGCTAGGGGTACGAGATATATCGATCACGATGGTAGGGGAGATACTCGCCATATTTCCTTCGGCATAAATGTCGTGCATATCAAGAAGAACTATAGTGTGATTGACTATCTCACTCAGAGTAGATCAAAAGTCATCTTGTTTTATTCTAACAAGCTCTAGGAGAAAATAAGAGCGATGATGCATATCATCCCAAGGTTTGTCATAAATATTCATGGCTTTGATGATAGCTTCATCTGAGGGAAAATTCTCATTGAGGCAATCATGTGAGCAAGACGACGAAGTCTCCCACATGGGCTTAAGAACAGGACCCTCCTCGTCCGTTTGTGAGGTAATAGGATCGGGATCGACGGAAGAGTTAAGAACAACTTGATACGCTATCTCTAATGTCAATAGTGGCATGTCCATTCCAACATGCGACTAACCTTCATAAGATGTAGTCGAGGAAGGTAGGGTCCAAGAATCGTTAAAATAGGAAGTTCAAAAAGGAACGAACCTCTTTGACAAAATGGGCCTACTGGACATGGCGTAAATATGGTGAACCGATGCCATGAAGTAGAAGGTACCCATAAGGGATGAATGCATTCTGACACCAATATTCTTATTTGTCGCCTGATAATTGTCGACCACAGGGATCGACAGTCCAACAGATGCACTGGGGCTAGCATATGCAAAGGACAACTGGTCAATCATCACGATCTTCCCATAGTGAGAAAAACAAAGAGTATGAAAGACGAACGATACGGTAATAGTCATAACATAAGTCTAATTTCATCCTACTAATAATTTATAATCGAGGGGTGCATCAACCACCTCGACATCCACCTCTACCTTCTTTCTAGCTAACTAGACCAGAAAGGCAAGAAGAATACCATGAGGGTGGAAAGAACAGTTTTCAAAGGTAATCAACATGGTCAGAGACTAAGAGAGAGTCAGAGAGCCTAGAGATTTCCAACAGACCAGGGACATCACACATGTTTCAATGCCTTCATAAACAATAGTACGCTTGATGGTATACTTCGAGTAACCCACATGGATTTGGAATGCCACATGGTAAGGCAAGTGAGGCTTCAAATCTGTGATGTCAAAATTGATAATTTTTTAGCCACTGGGATCTAGAGCTCCTAACGCAGATACCAAGGCATTCCTCTGTGAAGGACACGTCTGGAGTACCTCCAAGGTCGACATCGCACAAGGGGTTTGACCCAGGTCCTCGACAATAAAGTAATTTTGGGCAGCTCTAGCATTAGTATTGTGGGTAGAATGCTTGAGTACTCATTTCGAAATACAATAAGATCGCTCTAGTTTTTCGATATGCAATGACGTCTCTAGGGGGAGGAGGAGACTCTAGATGAGGTATAGTTTTTGGAGAACTATAATCGCGAGACTGAGTAGCTACATTAACCTAATAATTAGCCATATTGATGCACAAATGGTCATCGTCTTGTGCTGATGGGTTTTGACTCCCACTCGCCACATTTCCAGCGTTTGAGGAGCTCAAGGTAATGTGTTGGTTATGTGGAAAAGGATTCGTCGGCACAATGGGCGGTAGAGATAAGAGCCTCACAACTTCCGCAAGTTTGGGGCATAAATGAGTAAGGTGATCATATGTACAAAGCTTACAGGGAAACTTCACCTTATTCCATTCTCTCTTTCCCTCACCAACATTATTATTCGTCCTCTCATTATTACCATTGTCCTTGGGATTATTATTATTCTTCCCACCCTTACAATTATTATTACGTCCTTTCTTTTTATTCTCGCCTAGTTGTTAGTTACCATTTGGGTCAGTGGTGATTGCATGGAATGTAAATCCTTTGACTGAGTGGGATTGGAATACATAGACGAAGTTGGCCCTCCTGCAGACTGGTTTAGAGACAACTCTTTCAAATGGATTTTCATCGAGTCTGTAGATTTCACATTGGCGAAGCCTACAATGCCATCGGCATGAGGCCCAAGATTTTGTCTAGGGTCATAGTTTGACCTTGGTGCATCAAGAATAATCTCGTATAACATCCCAAACTGAGCATATATAATATCTAACTGTTGGGATTTGAAAATCGCTTCTTCCTCAGATGCAACCCCAAATGTAGCAACGTCCTTCGAAATAGGAGGATGTAGATATTTAAGGAACCATTCTAATAGGAATTTCGGGGGTATATAGGTCTTGATCAACCTCTTCTATCTACACCACTCTTGGATTTGATCTGATATATGAGTGGATTTGTCCTGGCATAAGGTAGACAAAATTTCTAGGCCAACATCATAACGAACTAGAAATTGGAAGTGGTTAAGGAATAATAAAACCATCTAACTAAAGGTCTTGTATGCCCCCCTAGATAGATCGATATACCATTTCACTGCAACCCTTGTGAGAGTGTGTTGAAACAATTTTAACCGAATGGAATCATCATTAAGGGAATTCGAAGAGCACCATAGGTGAAAGGTGGTAACATGATCATTAGGATCCTCGCCATTCTTGCCTTCAAATTTTGGAATATCCAAAGGAATCTTGGTGGGAACGGGGGGCCATGTAGAATCATGACACACAAGGTCGCTCATTAACTTAGACAAGTCTGACAGATTGAGTGTGGCCAGAAAAGGGAGAAGTGGTTGCGACATCTAGCCCCAAGTTCCCTGGAAATATTGTGGCTGGGGAATTGCATCCCATCCAGGGTTTTGGTAAGTACCATGGCCCTATCCGAGATTGTAAGACCCTCCTCTGGGTTGATTCATAAGGGGTTGGTTGGGCATCATTCCAGTAGGAATGTTCTGATGAGGGTTATAAAAACTTCCCCCAGACGGAGTGGCTCCGGTTTGGGGGTTTCCCAAGGTGTGAAACTGACCTCCTCCATGTGTGAATCTGGAGGATAAAGGTGGATTTGTCATGCCAAACTTTTTCGTCAGAATCGGTATAGAGGAGGTGGGTGTAAAGGATGGACCATAAGTAATAGCTTGTCTTCCAGGTTGGTTACTCCATCTAGAAGTAACAGGATTAGACCTGAGGTTAAAAGAAGGAATGCCTTCCATGATAGGAGTCATTTGAGGGACATGAGTACCACCAAATGGGAATGAAGTATAAGGAGGAGATGTTTCCCTGAGTCTAATGCTAGCATTAGGGCCAGTGGATAGGATGGATTTTGAAAAATGCGAAGTAAAATTTGGCATACCATAGGAAAAAGGACTAGAGGCCATAGGAATGGACTGAACATTATAGCTCGGTGAATGACCAAGTGACCCAAACGGGTTCGTGGAAATAGGTTGAGTATTCACTATAGGACGGGCAATAGTGATAATAGGTGACTCCAGCACTACAACCATTGTGGTTGCAGGAGTCGAAGGGGTACCATTAACTATAGTAGTTGTGGGAGTTGAAGGGCTCCCATCACTATGATGACTCGATTCAATACTCATCCTTGTAGAATCACAAGTCTGATAAGTGGATGTGTGTGTACCATGTTTAATAAATCTACGCCTTTTAGAAGGCAAAGACTCAAAATGCGGTGGGAACTGTAATAAGCATCGATACCTGTGAGGAAGATGGTCCGGCTCCACGATAGCTCAATATTCAAAAAACAAATCCTAATTCCAATTAGTAATCAAAGATCACACCAAAAATAATCAAACAACCAATATGCACACAAACATGATAGAGTGGCTGAAAGGGACCTCCCTCTCTAAAGTAGGTATGCCTCACCCAAGAGGGGCATGAGACTCCGCTGCTAAATATTGGAGGAAACATAATCAGTTATAAGGGCCCTCGTGGGCTTAATAATCCATCAGTCAGATCCCCCCAGAGATTTAATCCTCCATAAATGTTTTTTGTTGTCCAACCCTTATCTAACCCAGGGTACCTACAAAATAACCCCTGCAAGTAACCTATGTGGTATCTAAGTCAAGAAACTAATCAACCATGGTATAATCGATGCACAGGTGAACAGTCGTAAGTCAAGTCCACCGTATGGGTAGGGTAGAAAAGCTCAAAACCTTGAAAGTATCGCCTCTCACGGAGGTAAGGGCACTAGCAATATCCCCAGATATGAATAAATCCCCAAAAATATCTCTAACGCTAAGAAGGTACCGAGGGGATATCCCTTCAACCAACCTTACGTGACCTCATGCTTAACTCCGATGTAAGCGAAGCCTCCTGATATTACCAATTATACAATGGATTTCTCCACTCCCTTAGTCAGACACATATGTTGATTTAATAGCCTTGGAGAAGCTTACTCACAAAATTCTATTCCAAGGATCTAAATCCTAAGTTAGTTTGTGCACCCTAGAAAATAAAATTGTTACTAATCAATTTTAAATTATAGCATTAATTTTAATGGCCTTGCTTACTCAAAAGGTTTGGTCGTGAAACTAGTGATGTTATGACTCGACAAGTAAAATAAATGAACATGAATACAATGCAAAGTCCTAACTTCAATTTCCAATAAATGATATGCTTTTCAAAAATGCAATTTTCAATTCAATTTTTCAATTCTAAATAAAATGAAATCTTTCTTTACATGCACTAATATAAATGACAAAGACTCAAGAGATCAAAATTCCAATCAATGTAAAATGCCTAATATTTTTGTATTTTCAATATATAATAAAAATGAAAATGCAAGGACTGGTCAACAACTTGATATAAAGACTCTATTGTGTATAGAAAGAGACAACCCAAGTAGGATATCAAGGATAAAAACACCCAGCCCAAGGTGCAAGGACAATAAAAAATGAAAATATGATGAGAAAGGCATTGCCCAAAAATTCAACCAAAGACAAGTTTCTTGTCATTCCATAGACACTTAGCAGTCACTACAGAGACCCAAGAATACTAAGTAATCATCAAAACCTACCCAGCAACCACCAAACCCATCAATTAAGTGACAAAGGTTGATGTACGTGATTGTTCAATGGAAAAGCGTGTATGTACACAACTTGCATAAGTACAACATGCGTATGTACGTGACTGTAAAGAAAAACCCGTGTATATGTGTCAAAGCACATCTAGGATAAGGAGAAGGATAAGAAACTCAGACTTAGAGTGAACAAAGGCTATCAAGCAATCATACGACAAGAAACTCAATATGAACGAGAGAAATCTAAGGAGAAAAACACTCCAAACCCCAAAAAAGAAGATTATATCCCCAGTATGGTCGTTAATTCTATTATGAGGAAAATCTCTCTATGGCTAGGGGTAAACCACAATAGACGGAAATGACTACAGAAATCAACTCTAATATCAAGTATGTTATATAAACAAATATGATAATAATACAAGATAATAATCCTACCTCGTCCAGACGTTCGATGAAGTCCACCATTGAGCACTTGACCCAAAGCAATATACCTGCAACTAGTCCTCAACAACCAAGCAACACAAGCATATGGTGATAATATATAATGTTAGCACATTAGATAGAATAATCCATCAACATTCATAACAAATACGCCCGTGGAATAGTAATTCAAATATTTTCTAGATATTAATTGGACGATAAAAGAGTATTTCTATTAAGATATAATCTGCATAAGTGAATGAGTTACAAACTTCTGTGTCGACATGGTTCGGAACTGAGAAACTAAGTTCCTTCCAGCTGGGCCTCCACCACTTCAATCCTCCACCAAATTCAATCTCATATAAGAGAGACAATGAAGTTGTCAATCAATAAGGGAAGATATTGGGGGCTGAACAATGTGTTCAAACTTAAAGGAAAAAGGGATGCAGAATCAATGTGAAGTGAACAATTTCTCCAGAGTAACTTTGCTCTCAAAGTTGAATTATTTCTCCTCTTTCCATAGCTCGGATTTGGCCCATTTATAGCCTTCAAGTGGAACTGAAGGGTCGATATAGAAGGTTTCCAGTATATGAAAGGCCAAGGATAATTGATCTCGTGACGTGACATGGAAACCCGACACCATTTTTTAATTTTGGGCACATTTCCTGATGTACACGAGTTGTAGTGGTGGAACCTGTGTATACTCATGTTCTAATATAGGCAGGGCGCATATATGTGGAAAAATTATGTTTTTAGCTCTAGTATTTGCAAAAAGGGACTTCAAGTCTGCATAGGGAAATGGAACCAGGCCCTATGTGCAATATTGTATGGGGTGAGGAAAATCTTGCTATGACATGGGCACACCCTTTAAATTCAATCCTAGCTAGATTCTTGAAGAATATTCAAAGATGTGGTACTCAATAATTCGAAAAAAATTTCACATGAATTGGTCACTTCTGATTGTGAACAATTCACACACTCTTTACAATGTGTGAAGGAGAAGGTGATTTCTTTGTTTGAGGAGAGATAAAAGAAAAGAGGGGCTCAACTATTAGAGGTGGAGAAGGATCAAGTATATTTGGTAAGGGATATGGATCGAAGGGTCCTTATTGAAGAGCACTTGATTATACTCAAACATTTGGAGGTGAAAATATATAAGTTGTTGCTTGACGAGGAATTGAATTGGAAAATGAATGGTAGGGCCACCTAGCTGGAAGTAGGGGACCAATATACTTTTTTTTTTCAAAAATTTTCCAATCACAAGAAGAATAGGAATACCATTTTGACAGGATTAAATGAAATTAGGGTAATAAGTTTTAAGGATCTAGTTGCATTAAGGGTTAACTATTTTAAAATCTTATTTGAGGAGCATGTAGAAGCTAATATCAATGAGATATTAAAGGTTTGCTCTTTTTTTCAAAGGTTGATTATTGAGGAGGAAAATGAGATATTTTATAGGGCTATCACCTAGGATGAAATTTATAATGTTGTAATCACCTTTAGGAAAGATAAAAGTCGTGGTCTATATGGATGGACAACTAAATTTTTTCTGTAGTTATTTGATGCACTGGGAGAGGATCTTGTTTATGTAGTGGAGGAAGTTAGAATTTTGGGAAAGGTTCCTTTGAATATTAACCCTACCTTCATATATTTGATACCAAAGGTGGATTTCCATGATACCTTTGAGGGGTTTAGGCCTATATTTAACTTTATAATTTCCTTTATAAGATAATTTCCAAAGTGTTGATAGTAAGGCTTAAACCTCTATTGTCAAACTTCTTTTCAACAAAGAAATTTGGGTTTTTATAAGGAAGGTAGATTTACAAGTCAATTGGCACTACACGAGAACGATTGGTCACACTAAAAATTTCAAAGAGTCTAGTTGTGGTAGTAAAACTTGATCTTTCCAAGTCCTATGATAGGTTCTCTTGGGTTCATCTTAGATTATTGCTCACTCGAATAGGCTTCTCATACGTTGTAGTTAAGTAGATAATGTAATTTTTTTCCTTAGTTTATTTTGTAGTATTAATCAATGTATAAACATCTGAGTTATTTAATCCGCGTAGGGAGTCGAGGCAAGGTTATCCCTTCTCCCCCTATATTTTTCTACAGGTAGTTGAAGGAATGAGTTGGTCCTGGGCTGATGCAAGAAAAAGAAGGTATTTGCAGGGTATTAAGGTGGGATCTAGAGAGAGATTGACTCATCTCTTATTTGTCAATGATGTTTTGTTTCATTGTTTTGGATATGCTAGTGAATTGATATCCTTTAGAGATCTGTTATTTCCTTACAAAAAATCCATGGGGATGGGATTTAATGATGCCAAATCAGTATTGTATACATATATCTTGGAAGAAGTTCTTGAAACTACACTTGATCAATATTATCCATTTTCCCTTTTATATTTTAATGACAGGGTCAAATATTTGGGTTTTCATACAAAACCTAATAATTATGGGAAAGATGAGTCGAACTAGTTGCATGGAAAAGTGAAAAAAATATATATCACAATGGTGCAACCGTTGGATATTTAGAGGGGGGCATTTAGTGTTGATCAAATATGTCTTGGAGGTCATCTCATTATACTTGCATACTTTGCCTCACATACCCAAAGGGATTCTAGAAAAAGTCATAAGCTATTGCTTCAAATGTTTCTAGCAAGGAAGTAGTGATTGCAAGGAAACACATTGGGTTAGCTGGAGGAAATTGGTAGTTCTTGTTGGAAACCTAATTCACTAGGGTTATGTTATTAGTCACTTGAAGGAATGTAAGACATCAAGTGATAGCGTGTAATGGTCACTAGGAGTTCAAGAGACCTTGGAAGATGAATCAAAAGGTCATCCGAAATGTATTTATATGTGTATCATATCTATGGATAAAATCAAATTATCGTTTATCTATATTCCCACGTTCCAATAGTGGTATCAGCGCTGCCTCAATTTGTAGGCCTGAATTGAGCTATGGTAGTATTCCATAGTTGATTTTTGTGGAAAATGCCTCTGCCTTCCTAAAAGTTTGTCCATATGTTTTCTTGGGTGTTTCCTCTTCCCTCATGTAGAAACTTCCCTCTACAAACATGTCATTTATAATTATTCTCTGCATTGTTTTTCTTGCTAGCCTGCTTTTCCAGTTTTCCATCCTCAACCACACATAACTTTTAAGGTTCCTATCTTCCAATTAGATTATAGTTAGCATGTTATCCCAAGACACCTTGTCTTCCAATCTCTATGTGCATGGCCATTAGTTTTTCTTCTCTGCATGAAACCCTTCAATCAACCATATATGTAGTAACATAATAATGATACTAGTTGATTCGATGGAATAACCAATTCACTTATGATTTTACGAAGCTAAATAACTTCCCACAAAGATCCCTTTGTTACCTTGCAATTTTATGAATAAGTAGAAACAATTGTCTGCTTCTTACTTACACAAGAAACTACTTTTGAGCGGTGAAGGATATTAAATTAGAATAGAGGCTCGATCCATCTTGTCGTGTTGATATTGGGAATAATAGAGTGAAGCATTATAGGTGAGAACATGGAAATTTAAATAATGCATCTGTTGGATATTGATTCAATGGAGTTTAGTGCAACCTATTGCTACAGTTGTTATGGTGAATCTCGTAGGAGAGCCTCAATATTAGGTGAGACTTGGTCATCAACAAACTCTAAAGCCAACACTGCATTTTCATTTTCTTCTAAATCAAATATTATTTAAGTTATCTTAATGCATGCTACTATTTCTTGTCTTATTGGATTAATAATGTTGCCTCTTCCTTTTTTGGGTCCTTTTCCAAGCCAACAACAATGAAATACAATTTGGTGGAGTGATAAGAAGAACTATAAGACATCAAATCTAGTTGACTGATCAATGTTTAGCCAAAGGAAGAACTATGGTGGGACCAATTTGAATTTGTTTATCCAATTTCAAATTCATTTCAACTGGGAATTTATTCTTCATTTCAAATTGGATTCGAGTATTCATATAATGTCCATATGACACAACTTGGGATTATAGTCTTCATATAATGTCCACGTGAGGCCACTTGGATTAGAAACTATAATACGTGTATTGACGAAGACTCTCGAGCTCAACTATTCAAATGTGGTAGTCAAATCTGATGGTGGGAATCAGCACAATGAAAGATAATAAGAGGCATACTTTAAACTGAATGTCTAATGCATAGTTGTTGAATCCGAGTCTAAGAGAATATGTTTGTTTGCTAAGTTTGTGCATGGGTGAGAAGAATAGATAAAGATCCTAAAGGACATGAAAGTTCAAGTCTAGTGGCCACTTTTTCCGATTTCTAGTTCTTCATAATATTGTTGTAAAATTGTATAGGGAGAAACAATAGTCCTTCCTCTCTCTTCATGTTTTAACTTGATGGTTCTAGTAAATTTCTCTAGAAATTTATATTCTATATGAAATCAATGACTCATTGAAGAGGGTGTTTTTTTTTTTGATAATTTATGTTGTTGAGCTTGGTAAAAACCTTTTCTGTTTTACAAGATTTTGAATTGTAGAGTCTGATTGTTAAAGGGTGGAGTTGCAAGAAACCGTGTAAGGTCTGAGCTATGGCTCAAATTTATAAAATATTAGAGTTATCGAACACTATAATACTCTCTTATGTGAACAATACAATCACAACTGGCATAGAAATTGTCACCAATGTTATAACCTATCTACAAGATTCACATGACAAAATAAAATTTATCCATCTTGAATCACAACTCCAACAAGAAAAAATACAAAAAAAGATCTATGACATTCTGAACTAGTCCTTGTTCAGAACAACTGTCTTTTAGAATAACATGTTAATTCAAATCAACAACCAGTACAGAAGTAACTAAGTGATCCAACTTCAGATATGAATGTAGATGAAGTTTAGATTCCTCTTTCCAAAGCAATAATCAAACCTTGGGAATAAATTAGGCACAACAAGAACAAAACATGTATCAGATATGAAAAGGAAGTGACCTTTCATATTTCACATTATACCAAACCGATCTAGTTCCAGAGTGTTGTATTGCTTCAAGAATGTTCATATTCACCTACTCTAGTTTAAGAGAAGATTCTAAAATGCCAACATTTTCACAGAGTTGGCCACATGGAAGATCAATGTTTCGATTTTCATTCTTATGAGCATTGTAGGAAGCAAAATCATCCTTCATTAAATTGTTCCAAATACCAAAAATATGCAAGAGTAAATAACCACTATGGTTGGATGACTTCTTGTAAATGGTCATCAACATTCAAGAAGATATCTCAATCATACCATAGAATTCATTATTGAGTATTGACGCATCTTGCAATGAAAGGATTTTCATCTTCTCACCTTGTCCGTGGCTGGGGGTAACAACATCAATGATTGATAGTCAGGATTCAATTTTTGAAGTCCTATCAATCGAGCAATAAAAAGTGAGGGTGATTTGGTTTGTGGTCATCCAAAACCACCATATTTGGTTTGTGGTTTTCCTTAAACCAACACTTAGTAGAAGAATTTCAACTTCTACTAGACAATGATTTATGGTTTTCCTTAAACCTCCATTTAGTATAATACTTTTAACTTTTCCTAGACAACATTTTATGGTCATCTTTAAACAAACATTCAAGAGCACTTCCAATTAGAATCAGACATCATCGTCCAACTTCTAGCTAACTTAGGAAATGTTTCAAGAACCATTGACCCCTAGAGACAAGTTCTAGAGTTTGTGGTCATCTGTAAAACACTACCACCATTTAGTAGAAGACATCAACTTCTACTAGCCTTTTAGTTTTTGGTCATCCCAAAACCACAAGATTCAAATAACACATTCAGTCATTGGCATCTTTTCACCTCCATATTTCAGTTGGACACTTCTAGACTTCATCTCTCACCTTGGACTCACATGTAAACCTCTTTGGATTAAGGGGGGAATGTTGGAAACCTGATTCACTAGGGTTATGATATTAGTCACTTTAAGGAATGTAAAATGTCAAGTGGTAGTGTAACGGTCATCCAGAGTCCAAGATACCTTGGAAGATGAATCTAAAGGTCATCCAAAATGTATTTATATGTGTATTGTATCTATGAATAAAATACAATTCATGTGTGTTTCTATCCGCGTGTTCCAATAGTTCCCAAGTCATTGGGTGAATGGGGATTGAAGGACATTAATATGTTTAGGAAATCACTGGCAACAAAATCTCCTTGGAATATGCTTACCAAAGATAGATTATGGAGAAGAATCCTAATTCAAAAGTACATCTTCTCATAAATTACCTTAGATTGGATAAGGTCAGAAAGGAAAATATTCATGATTGTTTCAAATCAATGGAAGGAATTGGTTTTTTCTTTCCCTGTGATTGGAATTTTTTGCTTGGAAGGTAGGCATGTGAACCTAAGTTAGAGTGGGTGTGGATGCCATCATGGGATGTGATAGAATATTTTTCCTTTTTGAAGTGCTAATTCATCACATTCATTTCATTGGGAAATCTACCTTAAACATTGTGAACAAACCACGTGCTACTACACTTTGTGTATAGGGATAGTTGAGCATTGAATAAATCAACAAAGTAGGTGATATGGAAGTTGAATGAAAAAAATACATCTTTCCTCTTCAAAGGGCTCATGTCAAAGTCACCCAAGTTGAATATTCAAACTTATTTGTGGAAAAAGTGATGGAAAGTGTTTATATAAATTGATGTTTCTAATTAAATTATAATGAATTTTCACTATTAAAAAAATATGATTTTCTATATTAAAAAACATAAATACAAATTATTTAAATGGAATGTACCATTTCGATTTATTTAGATAGAATATAGAAAATTACTTATTATTATTACTATTATATTTAATTACAACACCATTAAATTTATAATTTTATGATAAGTAAGAAATAAAAATTATAATTATTATAATTTTCTTTCAAAATATTATTAGTTAACAAAACTACACATTCGAATTTTATGTATTTTAAGCATTCAAAATTTATACAAGATAGCAATAAGAGCCTAGAGAGAAAAATATGGTTTTACTTTTATTTAACGAGTGAAAGTTTGACTCCCTCTTGAACCTATTTACTTAGTTGATAGGACATACAATGACTTAAACAAGCAAGCAACAATATATATGATGATGTATCTAATATTTTATTAATTTTATACATTTAAAATTGTTTAAAAAAATAATGGTTATACACATTTTTTTCATAATTGTATAATTAATTAAGTATATATAATTCTAATTAAGTATATATATAATATTAATTAATTAATGATAAAAATGGGTTTCCTTGTTATTTTGTTTATTTTAGAAAATCTTTTGACATTGTGCCCACGACTAATCTTTGGAATATTTTAGAAGAGTTTAAAGTCCCTTTCGAGTTAAGAGATATTGTAGTAAGGCTATATGATAAAGTTAATGCCAAGTTTAGGAACATTGAGGGTTGGTTGGAAGAAATTAACTATAATATAGGAGTCAAGCAAGGTTCCCCCCTAACCCCTACCCTTTTCAGCATCTATATTGATAAGTTAGAAGATTGTTTAGAGGACGCATGATTTGTTGGCCCGACTCTTGCTAGTATAATCATCATCCTTCTTCTTTATGTTGATGATATTTTTCTTATGGTGAAGAGTCCCTATGACATAGGTAAGCAACTTATAACCCTCAAGGAATTTTGCTCTAGTATGGGCTTGACTATGAACACTGACAAAAAAAAGGTTATGATAATTAAATCCAAAAGGATCACCTACGATACTTTTGTATATGAAAACAATAGCTTGGAGGAAATTCCTTCATACAAATATCTTGGAATAGATATTCACCACAAGCTCAATTGGAACTATAGAAATGAGAAAAGGGTAAATGGAGGGTGGAAAACTTATTATGGGCTCGAAAACAATTGTAAATTAGCGTACCTTTGTCTTTAGGATAAGAAAAAATGCCTCTTTCACACTCTTGTCACTATGGTTATCTTATATGGATGTGAATTTTGGGGTTGCACTATATATAGAAAACCTTGGAGAAAGATAAAACATATCTAAAAGAATTTGATAACTCATAATATAAAAATTAAGGGAAATACACCCTATCATATCCTCCTCATAGAATCAATCCTTTCCCCCATAGAGAGTATTGAGATGATTAGATACCTAACTTACAAGAACAAGATAAACAACATGGACAACAAGAGGCTCACAAAAATTGCTTCAAACTCTAGCTAGAACCACCAGTGGCTCAAGTAGGGATGGCATAAATATGTCAAATATTGACTAAATAATTGGGGAATACAAGAAGAATCTATCACGCTGAATACCAATAATATTATAAATATTATCGCTTATAAATTTAAGGAGAATATGTGGTGTGATAAAGAATTGGAGGATAGAAGGAAATTAAGATACTGCAAGGAGGTGGTCAACCCTAACTTACAAGATCAAAAGTACCTCTTATTTTTGACAAGTGCAAATAATAAAATCAACATTGCTAAAATAAGAACAAACTCTCATGAGCTACATAGTGATACTGGGCGTTGGACGATTCCCAAAACATTGTGGGATGAAAGAATTGTTAAACTTATGCTTATACTGAGAGGGGGGGATGAATCAATATAATATAATTTTTACTTGATTTAACCATTCATAGATAATTCATTAGCCAAGAAACAATAATTACATATAAACTCAAATCATAATGCACAGAATTTAACATAGAAACCAAATCGAGAGAAAACCATAAACTTATATTTATAAATGTATGTAGGCACCAACCTACTAGAGACACCAATCTCCTTAAGTGGGAACCAAACCAAAAATATGTAGGCACCAACCTACTAGAGAAACCAATCTCCTCAACTAAGAACCAACTCGACAAGATGTAGGCACCAACCTACCGGAGACACCAATCTCCTCAACTGAGAACCAACTCGACAAGATGTAGGCACCAACCTACCAGAGACACCAATCTTCTCAACTGAGCACCAAATCAATAAGATATGTGTAGACACTAATCCAAGATATTCATACACAAATTAAATTTGACTTCATCTGCATGCTTCATTCCACAAACAATCCTTCAAACCCTAGCAATATTCATAGCATCATTCCCAGAATGTAATCACTAACGACAACATCCACTAACTGCAACATCCATTGACTACAACATCCAATAATGAAAGCATCCAATGATGGAAACATCCATTGAAAACAACATCACAATCTCAAAACAATGCACACAACAAAAACATAGAACTTCAGTTCTTCATAGCGCACCTTGAGAACAAGAAAGACCTTAAGAAAATCCCGTATACTTATCTTGCACACTCCAAAGACACTCCAACACCTTTAGCGCACCTCATATAACTTTTGTACACCTTATAATTGATCTCTTGCTTGGTTTCACTACAAATGCACACATCTATCATGTATTTATAGTAATTATTTCCCCACCTTCTAGGTCGACATATAAACACTGGTTGAGTCGACCTCAATTTTTTGGTTGGTTTGTTGAATGGAAAAATCCATATCTCATCATTCCCAAGTAGTTAGAGGGAATACCATATACCATTAGAAAATTCTCAGAATAATATTTCCAACCACATAACATTTTCTCCCATTTTATTTAGGTATGTAGCGTAAAATTAACTTCAAATATAAGGTATTCAAACTAATCATTAAAAATTCAAAAAAAAAATTCCAACAATGTCCATCTTGCAATATTTATCTTGGACATATGCAGTATTGTAATCTTTATCTTGGACATCTATAGTCTCCCCCCATATTTGACATCAATGACAACAATATTTGTAACAACAGTCTTCCCCTTTTTCATTGATGGAAACCCTTAGTCAATTCTGATACCCCCCATGTCTACAACTTTCCTCTGTCTGCAACTTCTCCCCCTTTGAAATCAATGGAAAAGAGTTGCTCTCCTAATATTTTGCTTCCCTTTACTAAAAGGATGAGAGAGATATCACTCCCATACAACATTTTTATCCTTTGACTTTGTCGAGTATGTATACATCTCTTGAGGTTTTTTTTGCATTTTCCATTAATATTCCTAAAGTTTCTTTCCTTATCTGAAACCCTTTAGAATGAAATGTGAGGTTGTAACCTTGATCACACATTTTTCTAACACTTAGAAGATTATGATTTAACCCTTCAACGTACAATACATTTCGTGTCTTAGTATTTCCATTATCAAGACTAACAATACATTTTCCAACTGTCCTTGCAAAATCCTTATCTCCAAAAGTAACATTGCCTCCTTTTTCTTCCTTTAAGGTGAGAAACTTGGTTTGGTCCAAAGTGCAAGTTCACATTATTCCTTCTTCCTTCTTCTTGCTTCCTTTTCCACACCATGGTGTATTCTTCTCTATGATTGATAAGCATATATTCTTCCTTGTTTTGTTTAGGAGACTTTATCATGTTGCTTCTACAATCATGTGCTATGTGCCCGTAGTTATTGCACTTATAACATTCAATATCAAGTAGAGGAGAAAATCAAAGTGTAGGTTCTATTAGTGAACCCATGAAAACTTTTGTTTTTTTTTCTCGCATAATCATCCTTTGAGGTTTTGCAAGAACCTATATTTCTATCTCTCACATGATCACTTCTTGCATAAGCTTTACAATCTATTTTTTATGACCAAAATTATTGCAAGAAAAAAAATCCAAGAAAGAGATTTTGGTACCGGTTAGTGAAAGGTCTTCATGGTGGAACAACTCTTCTAAACTCATTCTTGTTGTTCTTGTGAGAAGAGTCGAGTTTCTACAAGTTATCATTTCTTTTCCTTTTGTTTCTTTCATTGTTGGTAGATCCTTTGAGAAAATTAGCATAACTTTCAAGATTTTCTTTATTTTATTTTTTTGATGGCTTTATGACTTTAATGTGGGCATCTCCCTCATTGGTATTTTGTTTATATAATCATAACCGAGACTTGTCTTGATGAATGGAGACCTTTGGAAATTGAGAATATTATCTAATATTTCAGTACTATTTCCAAACTTCAAACGTCTATTCAACTGATCAGTTGTTTTCTCTAGCTCCTTTCTTAAGGAAATTATTTTAGCTTCTAGTTTCTTGCAATTTTATTCCTTTTCTTTCAATTGGCTTCTCACCACTTCTTCTATCCTCTTTTCCTCTTCTAGTTGAGTCTTTAGGATAATAACTGTGTTCTTTATTTCTTCAAGATCATGATCCTTCTTTTCATGTTTCTGCAATTGCTTCTTCTACTTCTTTTTCTTAATCTTGTCTATTTTTTCTAAGGCACTGATGAGATTTGCATCAAGGTATTCTTCTTCTGGATCTAGTTTTTAGTTATGATTATCTTCATTTTCTTCATCAACAATATTTGTTTCCATGGTTTTGGAGAGAGATTCGTCTTCATAAATGTTGTGTAGCTAGTCCCAAATATGTTTAGCTGACACACATTTCATTACCTTGACATTCTGAAAATCGGATAGGCCACTCAATATGGAATCTATTTCTTTTGGATTTTTTCACTTGACTCCTTCTAATGTTCATCTGTATAACTTTTTGTGACTTATTTCCAAATACCAAACCCAAGGGCCTTCAAATATATATTCATTCTTATACTCCATGATGCATATTTTGTTCCATAAAACAAAGAAGTTCTATTTGTAGGGAGACCTTCCTTACAATCCATATGTGTTCAAAATATACCTTCCCATGGTTAAACTGTTTCTCAAGGAACCTACTCTTGAACCAATTTTTGAACTTATTCTTATACTAGGGGGGGTGAATCAACATAAGATACTTTTTTATTTATTTAACCATTCATCAATCATTCATTATTCGAGAAAAAATAATCACATATAAAATCAAATCATAATTCACAGAGTTTAACATGGAAACCCAATTGGGAGAAAACCATAAACTTGTATATTTATAAACGTCTGTAGGAACCAACCTATTGTTACAAATATTGTAGGAACCAATGTACTGGAGACATTAATGTCTTTAACTAAAGCACAAACTCAACAATATGTAGGCACCAACCTATTAGAGACACCAATCTCCTCAACTGAGCACCAACTCAACAAGTTGTAGGCACCCAACTTACGCGAGACACCAATCTTCTCAACTAAGCAAAAACTCAATAATATATGTGTAGACACCAATCCAAGATATTCATACATAGAGTACTTTCGACTTCACTTGCATGCTTCATTCCATAGACAATCCTTCAAAACCTAGCAATGATCATAGCATCATTTCCATAATGTAATCACTGATGGAAACATCCACTGAAGGAAACATGCTCTAATGGAAACATCAGAACCTCAAAAAAGTGCACATGGTAGCATCACAGACCTTTTGTTCTTCATAGCGCATCTTGAGAACAAGAAAGACCTCAAGAAAATTCCTTAGACTTCTCTTGCACACTAGAAAGACACACTATCACCTTTAGCGCACCTCAGACTTGATGTCCTGCTTGGTTTCACTACAAATGTGCACATATATCCTGTATTTGTAGTAATTATGTCCCCATTTTCTGGGCCGACCTATAAAGAATGGTTGAGCCAACCTCAATTTTATGACTGGGTTGTTGGATGGAAAAATTCATATCTCCTCATTCTTAGGGATTTAGAGGGAATTTCATATATACCATTGGAAAGGTCGCGGAATAATATTTCCAACCATATAACTTGTACTCCCATTTGAGCTAGGTATGTAGGGTAAAAAATACTTCAAAGATAAGGTATCCAAACTAATCATTAAAAATCCAAAAACAATATTTCCAACAATATTTGTCTTGCAATATTTATATTGGACATATGTAGGATTGTAATATCTATCTTGGACATATGTAGTCTCCCCCTATCTTTGAAATCAATGAAAACAATATTCCAACAATAATGTGTTATCTTTGTAACACTAAGAGGGTTGAATATGAAAAACACTTCTTCTTATATTTTATTGTCTATTCCCAAATTAGATCCCAATTTAAATACAGTTTACACAATACAAACCTTCCTAACTTCCTAAGTCATCAAAACTATGGTGATCTTGGAACACTTCTCTCAATTCTTTTTTAGCATAGATATACAATTTTAAAGAAAACAAAGTAGTCTCTTACCTTCTTAAAATATTATAGACCAATTGGTTTCAATGGACATCATCATCATCAACAATATGTATATAATCACTCTATCACCTTATCACCTAGAGAAAGAGAACAAAGAATCCTACATATTTTATGGAGTTGGATTGATATTATGGAATTGGATTGATATTGGTAGGTGGATTTGTTCTTGTAACATTCTACTCCTAAAGACATGTAGGTTAAATTAGGCTTTATATCTATGGGAACTAATGTTAAATTATATTCATGATGTATATATGAATGTTTAAGTAAACATTGTACTCATATTTATAGATATGAATGTACACATGATTTTATGGACCATAGTAGATTTTCTTTAATATTCATTTTTTGAAACCTAGTGGACAAGTCCTTAAAATTATAAATAATTCTAGGATAGGATAAGAGAATACATTAAATGCTCCAAAATAAAATAAGAGATAAATTGTTCAAATGATTTAGTCTTTCATCGCTGGTTTAATTTCTATCAATGTTGATTTCATTTCATTAAGTTATTATATTTTTTTTTTCGCCACAATTTTAAAATTCTATAGATAAGTTTTATGTGTTGTCCGCATTTTCTAACCAAACAATATTTAAATAATTGTTTATCGTGATTTTTTCTTGTTAGCTTGCAAGAAAAAACATTATTATCTCTGATTGAAAAACATATTGAGCAAGTTTTCTTAACAACGATGTGGATTTCAACAACACACTGAATTCAAAGTATACACATTTTGTCCATATGTAAATGGTGCTATGAAGTAGTGATTTTTTTATGGTGAGAAAAAATAACTATATTTGTTCCTAATATATTGATTTTCTATTCATAAGGTGCAAAATGTTTTTCTAGAAAATTTCTTGGTTTGCTTAAATAATTTAGTGAAGTTTATTAGATGCTAGAATTGTAATTTGGATTTCTTATTTCTAAAAAAGAAAAGTATGGCATAAAGTACAAACAGTAAGGAAAAAATTTCAAACAACAAATACATGAAACTAACATTATTTATCAACAACATACATGTTATTGATGTTGTTTTAGAAAACCACAATCTATTTTGCTTTGACATATTTGCATATGTTGTTGGAGATTGTTTGTTTGATTCCCTCTAGCTTCTATATTCAAGTTACACATCCAAAAAATTAAGAAAAGGTGTAGTATCCAACCAAAAAAAATTAAGAAAAGGTGTAGTAGAATATTTAGAGCTTGTTTTGAAGAAAAAAATATGAAAGAAATAATTTCATATCAACATGAATTGAATATAAAGTCATTCGTGGAAATGCATAATGTCAATTACTCTTCATTTACTCTTGCAATAGGGCATAAGTGGCTTCATGGAAACATTTTTTTTATTTTTTTTTCATACATTGGCTATTGATTGGCTTAATGTACCCATAAAATTTTGGCCAAAGGTATGTATGAATATTTACTTACACATCAATTCAAATTCAAGTATAGACATATATAGAATTTGTTCATAGTCCACTTAGTGAGCATTTTGAGTTGCTCTTGTGCATAATACAATTTAATGTCAATATTAGTTATGAACATGAGAAAGAGACCATGCAATATGAAAATATAAAGTATCAATGGGAAAAAAAATTGGAATAAGATGATATTAAATGGGCTTGAATAAGTGTAAGAATTCAAAATTGTTTATGGTGAAAGTAATTTTGAAAAAATTTTCCATTTAAAACAAAATGAATATGATGTCCATTGTTGTTAAGTACCTGAATAGATATGCAAATATACTTCATAAATAAATTCAAATCATTCACCAAAATACTGAACACAAGAATGTAGACAAAACCCTCGAGGTAGGGTAACAAAATATATTATTCCTTATGGAATGAATGCACTCCTCAAGCAATGCTTGATACATTCACAATATTCTTTACTATGCTCCAATACATTTCTTACACTTATTTATATAGCATTCTCTATTTTCTAAGAGTAATCTAGAGAAGAATTATTCTAGAAATCCTATTTATTATATCTAACTACCATAGTGGGACTTATTTAATAATACAGTGAACCTGTCCTCGAGGTGTAGGATAGTCGGTGACAGAGTGTGCTATTAAGGCACTCTATGATGTTAAGTCATCGGTTCAAAACCTACAGGGACAAAAAATACATCCATGTTAAGGGTTGGAGTGGCTTATGTCGAGTGTGATCCCTAGTTGATTTTGACGGCTTAGATGCCCCTGATTCATGGTTTCTCAGCCACATGATAGTCCTGTAGGTTATGGACAAACTAGAAAACAAAAAAAAATAATATAGTGGACCTAGGCCACCTTACATTGAATGACCTCCACTAATAATACATAACCACATTCCCATTGGGTACCTCCCATATTACCTCCCTAGGTATACTACATTCCATCCCCCTTCACATGTTCCATCCTCGAAACATGAGAAGAAACCATACAATATGATCAGATAAGTAATGTATCCAATTGGTACCAATTACGACCATCCATCCATCCTAATGGACGATGAACATAATGTCCAATTGCTACCTTACCACCATGATATTGGTTTGCATCATGTCGTTGTTGCCATGGGATTGGTTCTCTAGCATGATGTCTTCATGTAGTGATGGTAGGTCTTCGGGCACCTCTAGATTGGTTTCCTTTCGGGTTCCTTCTTGGTGCATAAGGGTGTTAATGCTCACACTCTTTTCTTGATGACTATTGTCTCTCTATATGATGTGGATGGCGATATACAACAACTATAGGAATCGGTTATTTTTTCTTCAAATATACAACAAATTGTGCCTTTGAGTCAATTAACTCCTTGACTTCTTTATTGTGTTCTTCATGTGGCTTTGATTCATCCCCTTATGTATACTTTTCCTTTGATTCAGCTTCAGACTCTACAGTAACTTATTTTCTTGTTGTCATGGGCACTTCTATATTACTAAGAGACACATCCCGCAATGTGATTTTATTTTTCTTATACCACAACTTCAAGAACTTCTTTTGCACATCAATATTAAGTGTACCCACTGTTTCTATCCAAGGATATCCCAAAACAATATCCCGATCATCTATATCTATAGCATAAAAATATGATTGCAACACATATTTATCCATAGTGAACTTCAAATCTTTAAAAATTTGAACATTTTCACCAGCAACCTATGTGCTTTTAATATTCTTTGCAGGAACTTGCATTCAATTAACCAACTAAATATTGATAAAATTTTGTTGACAACTAGGGTTATTAGAAACAATGACATTTTATTTATGAATACACCCATGAACCTAGAATATATATTTTCCATATGAAAATAATGTTAGGATATTTAGACACTTAGGAGTTAGTTAAGATCTACTTGGTCTAATGTGTCGTTAGATAAAAGTGTATTTCTTAGTGTGTTTCTTTAGTATGCATTAGTATGCATTTGTAGTTAAGAAATCTGGCAGTCACGATATGTTCCCGACATAGAGTTATCCGATGGTTCATACTCTCCTCAATCTTAACAGCCATTGATCTGTGGATTAACACCCGATTGGTCCATGATCTCTATTTAAAGAGCATGGAGGGTCCTTTTTTGATGATCAATTGTGAGAAACTCTCTTGTAAAATATCTTTGTAATCTTTTTCTTTTGCAATAATAAACTGCTCCAAGTGGCCGCGTTGGTTGGGGTCATGGATGTTTCCCCATAGGGGTTTTACCACGTGAAATCATCGTTGTGTTGATATTTGATCTGGTTATGTGAGTGGTTATTGAAGGTGTTCGTCCCTTTTTGGAATAGTTGTGTTGTCGAACATGGTATCAGAGCTTGATTGAAGACCCACTCATGTTTTAGATCGAGATCATGAATCCAAGTTGCCTCATCTCCATTTTATGTCATTTTCATACATTTATGGGCTGAGAGGACTGTTCCATTACATCTGGAGCACTCATCTCATTCAGGAAAACTTTTTGTTTCACTCAAAAAGGTTTTTTTTTTCCCAAGATACGACCATTACAGTCAGATCCGGAGGTATAAAGCTTGAATACGCATTTTTTAAATTTTTGCAAAGTAGTATTCTGGTTTTATTTCGGTTTTGTATTATTTATTTCCGGGTTTCTACTCTTTTAGATCTGTGTATGCTCTTTTCCATGTTCCTTGTGCGATCTTGGCAAATCAGAAACAAATAGGAAAAGGTGCATCTTCCGAGTAAGCTAACCGAGATCTAACCCTTGTTGTCATCAAGAAGCAAATTTGTTTTCTTGTGTGAAAAGAGTTTTTTTTTAAGCACGCTCTCTAAGGCCGTCTTCAAAAACAACAACCCCAATCCTCCTTCTGAACATTACAATATGTTTTTCTAGACCATTTGGTTAAAAGTTGTCTTATTAAGTATGAGGTCTTGAGTTCAAGTCTCTCTTTTGTTACCTTTTTTGAAAAAGTTCATGCTAAAATTGTAAAGTGTATTTCACTTCAAGTATAAAAGTGAATCATTATAAGTAGTTTTAACATTTTATTTTAGAGTTATTTATTTTGCATGAAGTTTTTTTGTTATAAAGTAACTTCATTGTAAAAGTGATCTCCACTTCTCTTTATAAAAGTGGGTCACTTCATAAAGCAACTTACACTATCACGTTTTCATTTGGTTACCGTTTATGCATTTTTTTAAAAGGGCATAAATCTCACATCCAAAGTCTATTTTCAGTGCCGTTTTTTTTAAAACCACATAACTTTTCAAGCTCTTTCCATCCAGATCATCAGTTTCAGTTTTTAAATCCATATTATCTGCATATTTAATATGGATTCTACAAGTAATGTTTTTCTTACCAGCACCAACTACTTCCAATGGAAATCTCATATGGAAGATTTATTAAGAAGTAAAGGCTTGTATCGGATTACCTTGGGAAATGAAAAATAATCCATTGATGATGATAAGAAAGCCAAATGGGCTAATAGGAGTGACAAAGCACATAGACTAATCAGAATTTCCATCTCTCCTAATTTAAGGTTCCTCCTTCAAGAAATTGATGACCGCGAAGAAGCTTGGGAAAAGATTGAACCTATGTTGTCGAACATGGTATTTCTCACAATCGATCATCAGAAAATGACCCTCCATGCTCTTTAAATAGAGATCATGGACCAATCGGGTGCTAAGCCACAGATCAATGGTAGTTAAGATTGAGGAGAGTATGAAACTCTCTTGTAAAATATCTCTGTAATCTTTTTCTTTTGCGTTAATAAACTGCTCCAAGTGGTTGCATTGGTTGGGGCCATGGATGTTTCCCTGTAGGGGTTTTACCATGTGAAAACATCGTTTTGTTGATCTTTGATCTGGTTATGTGAGTGGTTACTGGAGTTGTTCGTCCTCTGTTGGAATACCTGTGTTGTCGAACATTTGGTAAACTCAATATTATCTGAGCAAAACAGTTAGAAAATCAAGTACCGACCTTGAGTCCAAGTGATTTTTATTGCCTTGGAGACTATCTGTCTAAGTTTAGAACACTCATAATTTTATGTGAAGAATGTAAGATAAAAATGGAGGAAGAGTGTTGCATCTATCTTATTCTTTCTAAGCTAGGTACTGCATATTTTGTGTTTGTATCTACCTTTTATGCCATGAGAGAGGCTCCAGGGAAATCTTATCAAAAACCCACTCTTGAGTCCTTTTGTGTTGCTTTGATTAGAGAGGAAGATAATCTTGTACAACTTGGAGTGATCAACACTGCAGGTACCTCCAACAAAGCCGTAGTTTCCCAGCAGAAAGATAAACCCAAGTATCCCAAGAAGAAAAATCCTTGCTATAACAACAAGCAACATAAGGGTCCCAAACCCACTCAGACAACTTCAGCTCCTAATGGTGACAAAGGAGAAAAATATAAAAATAAGAAGACTGACAGACACTGCAACTTTTTTGATAAAGATGGTCATGATGATTCCAAATGTTTCAATAAGATGGAAGCTTTAGAAGCAACGATGAAGAAGAACAACATCGGTATTGATTCTCTATCTTCTTCTTCTTCTTATGGACATGCACTTTCAGCTTCTAGTTTCTCCTTCAACGCAACTTCCACTTCTTCTTCTGATGAGTGGTTTATTGATTCAGGAGCATCTTATCATATGGCCAAGGATAAAGCCATATTTTTTTCTCTAAATGAATGTAACACCAAGAAAATATTTGTTGGTGATGATAGATCTCTTAGTGTTGTAGGATCTGGAACAATTCAAGTATATAATGGTCATTTCAATGATGTATTATGTGTTCCAAGTCTTTCTTGTAACCTTCTCTTAGTATATCAAATCACTCATTCAAGTGAAGGTAAAACCGTAGAGTTTTCACCTCACCAAGTTGTAATCAAGGATCTAAAATATCCTAAGCATGTTCTTGCAACTGGAATTGTTGATGATATTACCAAGTTGTACAAGTTTGACAACTTTGGGTCATCATATTTTTCATTAGTTTTTGTTGCTCATAGCGATGACTTGAGCAAACTTTGGCATGAGCAGTTTGGTCATCTAAACTATCGCTCATTGCAACAACTATGTAATCAACAGATGGTGACTGATCTTCCTCATGTTTCATGCAGAGATGGTGCTTTTGTTGGTTGTGTTCTTGGCAAACATCATCGGGACAATTTTGACAAATGTTCCTCTTAGCATGCTTCGGGCCCTTTGCAACTTGTTCACAGTGATTTGTGTGGTCCATTTTCTTCTCCTTCTTTTTCTGGGTGCAAGTATTTCTTAACTTTCCTTGATGACTTTTCCATACAAACTTGGGTTTACTTCTTAAAATTTAAGAGCGAAGTTTTTGACAAGTTTTTGGCCTACAAGGCCCTTGTATAAAAGCAATTTGGACATCAAATTCAAAATTTAAGAATAGATAATGGAGGTGAATATGTGAATAATAATTTTACAATTTACTACACTACATAGGGCATCCAAATGCAACACATTGTTCCATATACACCACAACAAAATGGTGTTGCTGAGAGAAAGAACCACACATTAAAAGAAATGGCTAATTGTATGACCCAATCTAAGGGATTAAGTCTAAAGTATTGGGTGGAAGCAATCAACTGTGTAAATTACATGGTCAATCACACTCCCAAAACTGCTCTTAAAAATATAACATTAGAAGAATCTTGGACTAAAATTAAACCAGATGTAAGTCACTTTTGTGTATTTGGCAGTATAGCATGGGCTCACATTCCTAATGAGAAAATGAAAGCATTGCAGCCTAAAAGTGAGAAGTGTATATTCGTTGGTTATTCTGAAGATGTCAAAGGTTATATAATTTTTCAACCACATTGTAATGAAATTATTCTTATAAGAGATGTTAAATTTGATGAAAATCTCTTGGTCTACGAGCCTAATTCGATGTTGTGCCTTCTTCATCCTGCAAGCCATCTTCGGCATTTGTGCCTTCTTTTGTTCCTATTCTGGTTTCTTCTTCATATGATGATAGTGAGGATGAAAATACACCTCTCCCTACTCACCTTCTTCCATATGAGTCCTTTGAACTTGAACCAGCACCAGTTCCATCGCTTCCTAGACAGTTTCATTCAACACGAGAAGTAGTTGGTGGTCTTGTCGGTGATCCTTCATATCAATGTCGAACATGTTCAAAGTTCCAGCAAGCCTCTTCTATTTTGGCTAAAGTTTCAGAGACTCGTGATCCAGAGACATTTGCAAAAGCTTCAGTTCATCCAGATTGGGATACAACAATGAATGAAGAGTGTTGTTCTTTAATGGAAAATGATACTTGGGATCTTATACCTCTTCCAAAATGAAGAAAACTTTTCATATGTAAATGGGTCTACAGAACTAAGTATGCATCAGATGGAAGTGTTGAAAGACATAAGGCTCAGTTAGTTTCCAAAGGATTTTCCCAAGTTGAAGGAATTGACTATAATGAAACCTTTTCCCCTGTAGCCAAAATTAATTCCATATGCCTTGTTCTTTCCCTTGTTGCCTCGCATAAATGGGAGGTCCATCAGATGGATGTTAAATCAACCTTCTTGCATGGTGATTTGAAAGAAGAAATCTACATGGGACAACCTCCTGGCTATGTCTAGAATGACTCTAGCCTTGTTTTTCTCCTTAAAAAATATCTTTATAGTCTTAAGAAAGATCCCCGAGCTTGGTATGCCAAAATGGACAACTTTCTTATTGACACTGGATTCTCTAGTTTCCATCCTGATCCTAATGTCTATACCAAGAAAGTAGGAAGCCATCTCATAATCCTTGTCCTTTATGTTGATGACCTTATCCTTACTCGTAGTGACTCAAAACTTTTAAACCATGTGAAAACTAGCCTTAAGAAGAAATTTGAAATGACAGACTTAGGTTTTTTGCACTATTTCCTTAGCCTCCAAGTTTTGCAAACCAATGAAGGAAATTTTCTTTCCCAGTCTAAGTATTCTTGTGACCTTCTTCGTCACTTTCACATGGACGACTGTAAACCAGCCCCTTCTCCCTTCCAGTATGGAGTCAAGCTTACTTCCACGTGTACTTCTCTTGAAGTTGATGCCACCTTGTACTATCAGTTAGTTGATAGCCTCGTATACTTGACTCATACCCGTCCTGATCTTTCCTTTGATGTTGGTCTTGTTTCCTAGTATATGCAAACACTCCATGAAAGCCATTGGAAAGTAGCTAAAAGGATACTTCATTATGTCTGTGGTATAGTTCAGTTCAGGATACATTACAGTTCAGGGGGGACTCCTTTATTGGTTGGTTTCACTGATTTAGATTGGGCCGGCGAACATGATGATCGGAAGTCTACTACAGGTTATGTTTTCAGCCTTGGTTCAAGACTTGTCACTTGGGCTAGTAAGAAACAACAAGTTATTTCACTTTGTTCAACAGAAGAAGAGTACCGAGAAGTGGTAAATGCAAGTCAGGAAGCCTTGTGGCTTCGACAGATCCTTTCAGAGTTTGGATTCGAGCAGCAACATATAACTAGCATTTGGTGTGACAATCAGAATGCCATCAAGCTCGCCAAAGACCCAGTTCAACATCAGCGCAACAAGAACATCGAGATACACAAGCACTTCATCAGAAAACTCATTCATGATCAAGTTATTAAAGTGCTCTTTTTCCTTACAGAAGATCAAGTTGCAGACATTTTCACAAAGTCTCTTACAGAAGAAAAGTTTTCCAAACTCTGATCTATGTTAGGAGTTCATGAAGTTTCAATTAAGGAGGAATAGGCTCTAATGCCTCCTTCCTTCTCCTATTGTGTCAACATTGTAAATCCTTCAATCCTATCCCAAGTTGTTCTTAAGGGGGGATGTTAGGATATTTAGACATTTAGGAGTTAGTTAAGATCTACTTCGTCTAATGTGTCGTTAGGTAAAAGTGTGTTTCTTAGTATGTTTCTTTAGTATTCATTAGTATGCATTTGTAGTTAGGAAATACGATGGTCACGATCTATTCCCGACATAAAGTGATCTGACGATTCATACTCTCCTCGATATTAGCGGCCATTGATTTGTGGCTTAACACCCGATTGGTCCATGATCTCTATTTAAAGAGCATGGAGGGTCATTTTCCGATGATCGATTATGAGAAACTCTCTTGTAAAATCTCTCTGTAATCTTTTTATTTTGCATTAATAAACTGCTCCAAGTGGTCGCGTTGGTTGGGGCTGTGGATGTTTCCTCGTAGGGGTTTTACCATGTAAAAACATCGGTGTGTTGATATTTGATATGGTTATGTGAGTGGTTACTGAAGGTGTTCGTCCTCTGTTGGAATACCTGTGTTGTCGAACAAATAAACCCTTGGTGTTTTTTTTATCCTTACAGTTCATATCATACCACTTGTCTAAAAGTAATTTTTCAATTACTTCCTCAGAAAGTGACATCCACTTAAAAAAGTCAAATGATTTCCACCATATGAGAGCATCTTCTTTGAAACCAAAATGGAGATAAGACTTCCACCTATCTTCCCATAATAACTTTTCGGATGTTATGAATGATTCAATACTAGAGCCATCATCTTTGCCAATAAAAAATATCCTTCTTTCCATAACCCAAAAAGAAAATCAGGAATTATTAAAACAACTTACTCTGCAAATCACGACTTTTTCTGGAAAACCCTAAAAAATGGCTAAATTTAAAATGATCATAAATTTACTTCATGGACTCTATTTAGGCTGATTTATTTTTTTGAAATTAGGTAATTTTCCGAGAGGAATTCAAATATCTAATTTTTTTTTTCCAAATTCAACTCATAAAGTTTCAGATTTGAACCTAAAGTGTGCCACCCTCCTTTTTCCCTAGAAAATATTTGCAAAAAGAGATAAACCTTTCTTCCCTTCTTTGGCAAAGGAAAGTTCTCTGATACCAATTGTCAATTACCTTAATATATCTGCAAATATACTTCAGAAATAAACTCAAATCATTCACCAAAATGTTGAACAGAAGAAATAGTCAAAACCCTTGAGGTAGGGCAACACCATACAATGGATCATGTTATGGAAGGGATCATCATGTTCACTTTCCTCTTTGAGGGGAAAACCTTCTAATGAGCTACATGCTCCAAATAAAATACTTTTCAACTTATCTCATTACATTGCTTGAACCCCTTTATATAGTGTTACCAACCACTAAGAACATTCTAGAGAAGGAACCTTCAAGAAAAAAAACATTTTAATAAGTCCTCTTACATTTATTATATCTAACTACCATAGTGGACCTTATTTAATAATACAGTGGACCTGTTCCACCTTACATTGAATGACCTCCACTATTGTCATTATGGGCCCTCTGGACCCCCTACTACTTCTTTATCTACACTACAATTTCTCATGATATTTAATGGAGGAAACATTCTCCAATGCCATGATGTATAATGATTACTTTGCAATTACATGCATTGAATAATATATTTTAGGAACTATAAAAAATACTTCAATAATAGAAAATTGACAAGATTTCATAGTGTGTTTGGCACAAGGAAAATTTTAAGGACGAAAATTCATTTTAAATTATAGAAACCTTGGTGAAACTTACTAGTCCTTAGTATGCACAGTGTAAAATGTTTGGCAATATTTTTGTAAAAATATTCAAATTTATAAGTATTTTGTATAGTTTCTATAAGCTTTTAGTGATTTTAAAGATAAATAATTTTTTCCTATAGAATTTGGGTAAATCATTTTTAGAAAATATGGAAATTCACGAATTTTTCTTTGAAAAAAAGCATGGAAAATTAGCCCATGGTGAAATTTAGACCCTAAAATTTTATATGATTCAGTATTTCCATGTGAGAAGAGTAAAATAGAAGGTGAGAATTTCATTTATGCCTAACTAGGATACTTTTGTAAAATAAACATACACAATGTCTATTGAGACATCAACTATTCTAGATAAAATCTATACTAGGAGCAAAGGTTCAAAGACATTTAAATTCATTCAATATTGAAGAAAAATGGAACACACTCACTTTGACCCATCAAAACCAATACAAACAAATATTAACATAAAACAAACATTCTCTTCTAATAAAGATAATAGAAAAAAAGAAAATCCTAGTTTTTCCATGCATGGAAAATCTAACTAAAAGCATGGTCATCTTACAACAAGAGACATTTGACCTTGAGACAAAAGTGGTTAAAGACAAAATGGAGCCAATTGAAATTCCTAAAATAAATGATCTTATTAGACAATCCAAATGAAGGGAAAAAATGTTAAAGTGTTGTGGTAAGAAACTATAGTGCCTGAAAAGAGAAAACAAGACTCAACAAAATTTTCAAGTGACATATAGAAAATAAGGATACTAGTTAGAAATCGAAAACATAGAATTAATGCCATGTTAGAAAAATATATTTTGGACAACAACTTTGCATATAGTCTTGGGAATTATTTGTTTGATTCTCACCAAGTCCTACTATATTATAGATACATACAGAAGGTACAAAATAAGATTTCAAATATTTTTTATTAAAAAAATGATGCTTAAGCAATAGTATTTTATCAACAAGTCCTCGAGGTGTAGGACAATCGGTGACGGAATGTGTTGTTAGGCCACTCCGTGTTGAAAAGTCACTGGTTCGAAACCTGCGAAGACAAAAAATCCAACCATGTTAAGGGTTGGTGTGGCTCAGGCCGGGTGCGATCCCCGGGTGATTTTGATAGCTTAGATGTCCCTGAGTCATGGTATCTCAGGCCAAAGGTTAATCCCGATGCCAAGAAGGTCCGGACCAATTAACAAACAAACAAAAAAAAATAGTATTTTATCAACATGAAATGAGTACACATTCTTCGACAAAAATACATATTGTCAATGTTCCATAAGTTTAACTGCAATGCATGTTAAAGTTGACTTCAGTTGTCGTGCCACCAAAATAGAAATAATTTTTGGAAAACATGTTCTACATACATTGGTTGTCAAAATGGTTAAAAATACCAATAAAAATTTCATAAAATACATATATTAAGAAATACATTTCAATTCAAACAAAAACACATATAACATATTGTTCCATGACAAGAACCCTCTTGGTGAACATTTTGAACCACTGTCGAGCAAAAGATAAATTGACAATAGCTATAGTCATTTTATAGTCATGAACACAATGCAAAATATTTGAAATACGATGACATAGGACAAAAATGGACACACATACAAAGCAAGATGCTAATAAATTTAATTGCATGAGTTTATGAATTCAAAATTGCTGAAGTGAAATTTCCTTTAAAACCATTTGTCATTTAACACAAAATAAATATGATATACTTTGCTTGTGACACGTAAATGTTTCACAATTAGATATATATAGAGAAAAATAAACATATAAACTACTAAAACAATTATTATTCCAATTAAATTCCATTCATTAAGAAAAGCATTAAAACTGCTTCATATTACTTGATATCAAATGAACATAAAACATTTTCACTTTAAGGTATTGTGAGATATAGAAACTAAACTATTAACATATAGCCAATATTATCTCCCAAGCAAAAGAAATAAGCATAATAAAACTTTACAAATCCTAAAACAATATTGATTAAAAACAACCTTGTGCCACAAATAGAGACAACACATTTCAAAAATAAATTAAACAAATACATAAAATATAAATATGAAAAATTTTAATCATTCGAAATAAAAAAAAACAATATTAGAAAAATAAAAAGAAATTAAAAATTGTCATTAATGAAAAATTTCAAATTTAAACAATATTGAAAAAATAAAAAAAATTCAAACTAAAATTTCAATTATTCTAAAAAGAAAAACAAAATTGAAAAAATAAAATAAAAATTCAAACTAAAATTTCAATTATTCGAAAAAGAAAAACAAAATTGAAAAAAAACAAATTCTATTCAAAATATGGAAAAACTAAAGAACAGACTTCCAACACCAATTCAGCAGGCAATAGAGAAACGTGTCACTAACATGCCTATTTACAATTGTTCGTTGGGACTTTAGCATTCCATTTTACACAAGATGATCAACTACCAAATGGTGTCAATCATGCCTCTGGTTCAGGTCTGGCAAAGCAGTTGAAATGAAACTCTAATGCAGTTAATGACGTCATGCGGGAAAAGATAGGTCAAAAATAAAACATACATGGTAAGCCTGAATCAGAGATTATCCAAATGCAAGTTGAAAGATATTGTCCGATGATGCGTAGGTTCAGATCACTCTCACTGGCTTCATTTTCTTATTATCCTTAAAGAAAATCTTGCTATATGTAACTCCCATGAGCTAAAAGCCGATCTCAATAGCTGCCATGGAAATGAACTTGCAAGCTTGGCGTGAATAGAATTCTGCATCGTTTTGATCATGCCTCGGCAATAATGGAGCTCGAACTGTTACCACTGATAAAGCAACAATTTGAAAATTGAAATATTCAATCTTGTACTTCAACAGTTTGTGGGCATAGCCTGGGATACGTCTAACCAGTTTCTTGCATATTGAGCAACTCAAAGCCGAGTAGTAGGGCAGACCACCATTGATGAACAGCCTCCCTGGGGTTATTGCGTTTTCACACTTCAAAACGCTGGCATAAGTAAGGATACTGAGCAGCGTGCTCATGTAATATCCGAGCTTGTTGAATCAGTTGTGAAGGGAGCACTTGTCAAGGAGTGGGCTGATGAGTGAATGCTTAAAGGAAATAGCAACCATAATAATGTATCTTCCTCGAGCACATAATTGTTGGTGATTTCAATCTCCAGATCTTGTTGGAAAAACAAGGAAACAATTAAGAACTATGAAGAAGTCGGCCAAATGGTGTTGGGAGATCCTTCTATTGTGTAATCTAGACCACTTACACCTTCACTTCACTTATATGACTGGCCATATACTGGTTTTCATTGGGAGCAAGGAGATTCGACAACATTAGCCTTGGGATTAGGTATCGCTTTCAAATTAGGTTGTTCATGGAGAGCTAGGAGAGCAAGGAGATTCCATAACATTAGCCTTGGGATTAAGTATCACTTTCAAATTAGGTTGTTCATGGGGAGCTAGGAGATTCCACAACATTAGCCTTGGGATTAGGTATCACTTTCAAATTAGGTTGATCATGGGGACATAGGAGATTCCACAACATTAGCCTTGGGATTAGGTATCACTTTCAAATTAGGTTTTTGATCTTCTTGAAATAAATTTTAATGCTTGAGGGATAAAGTATCCACATTGGCTTGACTAGGGGAAGGAGATAATTATGGTGGGATTGGGACAATGGTAATGTTAATGGCCATATGTATCACATAAGGCACATGGATGGTTTGTAAGCAAGTATTTTTTGCATTGTTTGGTAGTGTTAGGGAGGGTGATCATAACCACTAGGGTGGAGATAGGAAGGGTGATCATGACCACTAGGGTGGAATTATCGGGATCCTATTCATTTGGGTAAATTAAAATCCACAATTTTGGGAGTCATTGGCCCCTTGATTTTTAGGAAGCTATGTAAAGATGAAAGGTTGAGGGTGCACTACATGGGAGTATCAAGGTTAGTGCACTAAAGTGGTAGAGTATAAGGGAATTTCATGAAATTCAATTAGAAACGGCCCTACAAGTTAATAAATGTATTTAATAATCTACTTGGGTAACAGATTAACACAATTGACCTTAACCTTGTGTAACTAGATTGAATAGTCAATCTTCACCATTGTAACTTGTATAAAAGTCGAGGAAAAGTTTAAGGGGGAGATCGACACCGAATTTTTCGGAGCAACCACAAGCTATGGTTTTTGACAGTTGTGGCCATAGTAGAGGGCAACATGAGCACCAGAGGGGGGAGGTAAGGGTGCCCCCTCATACAAACAGGTAGTGGTAGACAAAGGGAAAGGGCCAAGGGGCGTATTTTTCAAGGCACCAATGACAGGCACCTCGGGATCTAACCCTGGAAAAGGTCAGGAAAGGAACCAGGGAAAAAGCGAATGCATGGAAGAGGAAGCCAAAGAAACCCAGAACGAGACACGAGACACAGCGAAGACCAACCGGGCAAAAGGGCGTAACCCGTGCAAACCCAAATCATCACTGATACCCAAGGTGATACTGGAGGACCCGCAGACACAACTCTACAGGGATGAGATGAAGGTGCATGTGCTAATCTGCAAATTTATGGGCTTGTGGCCCACCGAAGGAATGTTGCGCAATTGGATCAAATATCACTGGAAGCCAAATGGGAAAGTGGAGCTCCATCTGGGCTCAAAAGGTTTCTTCACAACAGTCTTCATAAACCTATAAGACAGAGATAGAGTATTTGAAGGAGGGCCATACTTCCATGCGTCAGCAGGACTGTACATGCAACCATGGAAGGAGAATTTCTCCCCAGAAAAGAGACCTTCAAAAAGGTATCGGTCTGGCTGAGACTCTATTCCCTACCTTTAGACTACTGGTTACCCTCTACTTTTGAAGCAATAGGGAATAAACTGGGGAAATATATAAAGATTGCAGAAGCCACCCTGAAAGGGAGATACACATCTTATGCAAGAATATGTATAGAGATGGATGTGTCGGGAGCACTCCCAAAAGCCATAAGCCTCGAATTCAGGGATGAGGAATGGATCCAAACATTGATTATGAAAAAATCCCCTTCCGATGTAGAAGGTGCCATGAACATGGTCACTTGATCAGGGAATTCCCTCTGAATAAAAAATAGGAAACAAAAAACCCCAAACCACAGCAGGATGAGGATGGGTTTGTTAAACCAAACCCTAGAAGCAGAGAAAATCCCAAGCAGGAAATAACCCAGAAGTCCGGAATAACTCGGAAGGATGAGATAAAACCAATCAAGGGGAAGAAGCCAATAAGGATACGGAAAAAGCTCAGGAAGTCAGAGAACAAACACCAAATGAGCCTATCAACCGACCAAATAACTAGAAGGAACATGGAAGCTGCGCAACTCTAATGGAAGGAGAAATCAGAGACGAAAACACCCCCATGTAAGAAGCAGAGGGAGAGGCGGAAATGACACCAAGAGAAGTAGGCACAGAGGATCTGGAACTCAGATACCTTATGGAAAGGGAATGGATAGATCTCACGAACATACTGGAGTAATGGAAAAGACAGAGAGTAGACAATGTACCAATAGAGCAACTTGACCGCATCCATTACTTGTTCCTCCTAAGGGAGGAATACAAATCTAGAGGCCTAAAGCATACACATGGGGAGATTGGACACCTAGGAGTCAAAGCCAGTGAGGGACAACCACAGCGCTCACCCAAGCAGACGTGGAGGAAAAAATGTAGGAAATCAAATAGTGTAGCTCTGCAGGAGCTTGGAGCGCTACTAATAAACTCGGGTAAGATAAAAAAACTCTTCCCCAATTCCCCCCCGCATGTTTAAATGAATGTTATAACTTGGAATATAAGAGGCCTAAACAACCCAAGAAAGTAACGAATCCTTAGGAATAGAATAAAACAGGAACAACCGGATCTCTGTTTTATTCAAGAGACCAAGTGTAATATGGACAGAATGGAAACAATCAGTCAACAACAATGGCGCAAGTACAAGATGGTGGCTATTAGAGGCCACCAAATGATAGGAGGTATCCTCACCCTATGGAACCCACAAGTACTAAGCCTAATAGCAGCTGAAGCGACAAGGCATACCCTTACAGTCCACATGCAACTCATTGGGAACACAGAGGTGATTTTATGCACTAATGTGTATGGACCCCAGGGGTCAGAGGATAGGAGAGGAATGCTAAGAGACCTATATTATCTTAAAAATTGAGCCAACAACCTCCATTGGATCCTATCCAGGGATTTCAACATCATCACATCACTTGCAGAGAAAAAAGGAGGTACAAGAAGATTGGATAGAGATGCGGAGGAGTTCTCAAAATTCATAGACATAGCAGAGATGGTAGATCTGAAAACCAATAATGGCCAGTTCACCTAAAACAATAAGAGAATAAGCCAGCATCAGGTAGCAACAAGACTTGACAGATTCCTAGTGTCATAGTTAATCATTATGCAGGGGCTAACCTTAGACTGCAACATCCTTCCATGGGGTGGATCTGATCACTGGCCAGTGCAACTGGAAGCAGGCTTCTAGACCACACCAAAGAATAGACCTTTCAGATTTGAGAAATACTGGATTGAATACCCAACTTTCAAGGAAAGAATCAAACAGTGGTGGCGTGAGGAGAAACCAAAGCAAGGGAAAAGGATGTTCAAACTCTATAAGAAACTAAAATATATCAAATATAGGCTCAAGGAGTGGAACAAGGACACTTTTGGGAATATAAACCAAGAGAAGAACAACATTGAATAAAAAATGAAAAAGCTCCAGGAAACCTGCAGTTTGGAGGGCTACAATGAGGAGCGGAAAAAGGAGGAGGTCCAGATGACCCAGGAATGGGATGAGCGGTGCCAGCAAGAAGAAACTCTGTGGCGACAAAAGTCTCGGATCAGATGGCTAAAGGAAGGAGAACGAAACACCAAGTTTTTTCATAGAACAACCATGGCCAGAAGAGCCCATAACAAAATCTTGAAGATTAGGGACCAGGATGGCATAGAAATAGAGTCACATAAGGAAATCGAAACAAATCTGGTAAACCACTTCCACAGGATAGCCTAGGAACATAACCAAGATAGAACGGAGGCCATACAAATGGTAATCCAACATATCCCTCGCCTGGTAACAAAAGAACAAAATAAAAACCTGAACAAGCCGATTGTGAAGGAGGAAATAGACCAAGCACTCCAGGAAATGCCCAATGGAAAAGCCCCAGGCTCAGATGGTTTCACATTGGATTTCTTCAAAGCCTGCTAGGAAGTCGTTAAACATGATGTTTATAGGGCAGTGGAAGACTCTATAAGGTAGGCCTCCATTTTGAAAGCACTAAATGCTACAATGATTACACTTATCCCCAAAGAAAATGAATCCAAAACCCTTGATCGTTACAGATCTATAGCGTTGTGCAATGTGGTGTATAAGATAATTTCCAAGGAAATAGAAAATAGATTGAAACCACTCCTACCCACACTGGTCTCATAAGAATAGGCAGGTTTCGTGGAAGGAAGGAAAATAATGGACAATATTATCCATGCCCATGAACTTATCCACACCTTGAAGCTTCAAAAAATAGGGGGAATGATAATACAACTGGACCTAGCAAAATCTTATGACAAAATCAGCTAGCACTATATGGTCAAGGCCCTGGAAGCCTTCGGCTTCACCCAACACTAGATCGAGTGGATAGTCAACCTAGTATCCACAACAAGCTTCTCACTACTAGTAAATGAAGCCCCTGCCAAACCTTATTGGCCCATGAGAGCATCAGACAGGGAGACCTGCTGTCCCCCTTGCTATTCATCCTAATGATGAAAGGTCTCAGTCGAAGCATAAAAATCACAACTGCAACAAGGAAAATAAAACGTATCAAACCCTATGAGAATTTCCTGACTTCTACACACCAACAGTTCGTGGATGATACCTTACTTCAGGGAATGCCCATGGTCAAGGAAGAGAAATCCTACAAGTGAATCTTAGACGAGTTTGGGGAAGCCTCGGGGGCAGAGATAAACCAGTCCAAATCTATGATCTTCTTCTTTAATACCAACCCTGCTATCCAAGGGAATTTGGCCAACATCTTGGTCTTTGAACGCAAAGCGCTCCCAACCAAGTACCTGGGCTTCCCCTTGACAGACAAAGCTTACAAGCTGCCAACTTGGGAAGGAATAGTCAACAAGCTACAAGACCGGGTAAAAAATTGGACATACAAATCCCTCAACCTAGCCGAAAGACTTATCCTAACCAAGTCGGTTTTGTAAGCTATCCCAACCTTTATAATGTCAGTTTTCCCAACCCCTAAGGGGATTCTACAAAAAATAATAACCATACAAAGGGACTTCTTGTGGTGAGGAGCCGAAACAAGGAAAAAATGGGCAATGGTGGCTTGGGAGAAGGTTTGTAAACCAAAAAGTAAAGGAGGCCTAGGGTTACATGACCCGCAAGTGACCAATGATGCCTATGGGGCGAAACTCTGGTGGTGTTGGGTCAAAGAAATGACCACGCCATGGGTCAACCTATGGAAGGAAAAGTATGCCCTAGACATCTGCGACCAGGACAAAATCCGCTTCAGAGGCACCAAGAAAGGTTCCGCTATATGGAACCTAGCCTGGCGCAACAAGACCTAGATCTAGACACACAACTTTTGGGAAATAAGGAATGGCAGAACCGCCTGATTCTGGGAGGATGCCTGGCAACAAGAACCTAGAATGGAAAAGTCGTGCCGGGAGGAACTCCAACAGGAGACAATGGCGCAAGGAAAAACCCGAGTCTACCATTACTGGAAAAAAGAAATAGATCGCAACAAATGGAGAATTTGGAACACTCTCACCCCTCAAACAAGAGACTAGACTGCAACAGCGATAAAATAGGTGGAGGAGGAATTGAGGAGACAAAAAATTATAGTCACGGATAGAAATGACCAGCTGAGATGGGGGCACAAAGCCGTCAGGGAATTCAAGATGAAAGAAGTACGCCACTATATAGCAGACCATGACCAAGAAGACTCGACACATCAATACAACAAGCTCTGGAACAACCCCCAATGGCCAAAAATAAAAATCTTCTAGTGGCTAATACTACACAACCGAATCCTAACTTGGGAAAACCTAAAGAATAGAGGTTTCATAGGCCCTTCAAGATGTCACCTATGTGAAGAAAAGGAGGAAACAATGAACCATCCCCTGGATGAATGTCCCTACACAATAGAAGTCTAGGACTGGGCGGTAGGCATCTTCCAACAGTCTAATAGGATCAGAGGAAATATTTCCACAACTATAACCACATGGAAGAAAAACTACATCGAAAATGAAGAGGTGAATCTCTATTGGACTCTCATTCCTAGCATGATCATTTGGGCAATATGGAAGGAATGGAACCGACGCATCTTCAGGAACCAAAGATGGTTGGCAGGAAAGATCAAGGAAACAATAATATCCATGACAAGAGAAATGGTACAGAGCTGCAACTACCAAACAGGAGGAGCGCAATTCACAGACTGGGATCTCATAATTCTAGAGGCTTTTCAACTGAAAGAAGGATGAAACCCCAATCAGGTAAGACGGTTGCCGCAACTACAAGTAGGTGAGAGCAACTGGAAACCGCCACTAGAGGGCTCCCTCAAGCTAAATTTCAATGGGGCGTCGAAAGGTAACCCAGGACGGACATGTACGAGGGGAGTAATCAGGGACAGTCAAGGAAAAATTATCCAACTGTACACTGGGAGTCTAGGGAACTCAACCAACAATGCTGTGAAATTTGGAGCCCTGGAGACCAGCCTTGAGATACTACACCGGGAAGGGATGACCAACGTCATAGTGGAAGGAGATTCCATGTTGGTCATCAACACAATAAGGAAACTCCAAAATGACACCAGAGTGGGAAAAATTCAGAGGCACCGATGCTTGGCTTACTCCCTGCAAAACATTCAGGAGAATTTGCAGACAGGGATCATAGTGGAGTTGCACTGGGTCCGAAGGTGAGCAAATGGACTAGCGGATATAATCGCTAACAAAGGGGTCGACAAGGAAGGATCAAAACTGGATTCCACATGGAGTAACATCCTGAATGGCTAGTTTTGGACAGACTGTATCCAACTAGCGGCAAAGGAATATGACGACAACCAAAGTACGGACGACCACATCAAGTCTAAAGGTGCAAAATTAATTGAAGAGCAAGTAGGATCCAGGCAGAATCTGATAGGCCACTATTTAAACACGAGTTACAATGCAGATCACGGTCACACCACAAGAGGAGGTACGACACCACAGTCCTGTCAATAGAATGAAGTGCAGGGGTTGTCCGTGGGAGATAAGAAAGGTTAATCCACAGACAGCAAAGGATGAAGATCAAAAGGATAGCCCGTGGGCAGGAATGGGTACACCTCATCCACGCACAAATACGATGGGAGGAAATGATTGGCGTACAATGTGTAAGGGAAAGGATTGGTGCAGGGACGATGGCAGGGTTCCCAAGCACACACACTCTGAAACAGTGAAAAAGGACCAAAAGGTACACCTTTACGAGAGACCCATGATTACTAGGATAAGATCGCATCCGGGGAAACCCCTTAAAATAAGAAGTAGCAAGGATAGCTACAGACTAGTGAGCAGTAATTACAGAGACCAGGAAGGGGCGAATAGAAGCGGAGGAAGAAGTCAAGACAAAAGCCATTGCATTCAAACAGATACGGTAAGAATGAAGAATACCCAAAGTAAGAGGGGGCCCCAAGGGGAGGAAATTCCAACGAGTTCCTGAAAGATCACTAGGATGGAGTAGGTGGCCAGAGAGGGCAAAGGAACCTTTCTCAAGGAGGTTGATCCAAAGGGAAAAGCGGTCATCGACGGGAGAGAGAAGTCAACACCAAGTGCTAGGGCAAAGCTTGGGTGGAACTCATCCAAGAAGAAGATGGGATAAGGGACCCAGGGGCCACACAGCCCAAGACAACCCTCTACCACAAAATGGTGGAGGAAGCTTGGCACACAAAAATTATGATAAGTAAGCCGAGAGCTGAAAAGAATGAGACCAGCAGGGTGGAAAACCATGGCCACAAGAAGGAGCTCACAGAAATTATGAGCCACCTCAGCAACCTAGAGGCCAATGCAAGAAGAATAGTAGAGGACCAGAGGAACCAAAACGAAAAAAAATGGAATGAATAGCTGGACAATTCCACATATACCTTCTCTATGTCCACCACATGGACATCACTCCAGCAAACTGACGCGGAACACCAGCCTTCATCAGAAAGACGTGCACAGTGGAGCAGAAAAAGGAGAACGAGGCAAGAAAGGAAGGAGATGAATGCCATCCAATCCTCTTGGAATAACGTAGCCTCAACCCATGGTCATTTTGTTTATCAGTGTATGAGAAACCCCTGTTATACTTTCTTGGTTTCATATATATCTTATGGTATAGTTTTTTCAAACGAGTTTTCGGAGACTGGGTCGGTTTCCCCGAGTGGTGGCCCAACCCTCCCCTCGCTTATGTAGACAGCGCAACTTCGGGATCCCTGATCTGGTTTCCTTTTTGGAAGATTAGAGGATACCCCTCTTTTCCTTTTTGTACCATATTTTTCTCAGTAATATAGAATCTCAACTCACTTAAAAAAAAAAAAAAACTTGTATAAAAGTCCTTTGGGAATATGGAGAAAGGAAGGGATGTTGTTTCTATTTTCATCATTGTTGTTGGACATTGTGTCAGGTCAAATTATATCTCAAGGTTGCATTGTAGTATGTTGTATGAGGGTATCTATCTGTTATGTTGTTCTGGAACCCTAGTGTAAGATTTGTAGATAACTAAATAAATAAGTATTTGGGCCCTTTTTTTAAATTTTGTGTTTATGTCAATTATTAATGCTAGATGGTTATGTGTTATGTCTTTTATATGTTTTCAAATCCTATGTAGTGTGTGGTTTTCATGAGATGTTGTGATGGTTTACTTTCATAGCTACTATGCTTAGAGTCATACTCTACAAATATATATTAAATGCATGTTGGTAGATTAACATAAATGGGGTTGTGGAAATTGTACTAAATCTCCCTTCATCTTTAAACTTTTGGTTCCACTTTAGGTGAGATTGTCTTCCCTTTGGGAAAATTGAACATGTCAGTGATATAGACTACAATATAGTTTTTGTTGGTACGATATGATAACCCTAGTCTCCATCAAACACCAACAAATGGTTCCATTCTCATAACCATTTTTTAGAAGGAGATATTTGTAGGATGAGTGGTAGAATTTATAAATATGTGATCCAATATTGGTAGGAGATATTTGAGAATTTTGTATCTCAAGAAGTTGAGCTATGAGAATGGAACCCTCATATGTGTTGAGAGTTTGTCTTGTATGATGGTCCTTGTAAATATCAATATGAAGTTTTTTTGGTTGAGTTTCGTGTGAGTTTACAAAAGTGGCTAAAGTGGCTTGAAGAAGAATCAGAGTATACAAATTGACAAAAAAGAACCATAGAATAGAATGTTCAAAATATAATTTCCTTACTATGATTGGATCTCCAAATTACTTGTGCTATATATTTCTAGGTAGAAAATACCATGGAAGAGTAGATTGTGGAATTTTCATTGGAAAAATGTCAATTCTTCTCCAAAGGAGAAGTAGAATTAAATAAGGGAGCTTGGGGTAGATAGTGTGTGAAATCCCTCTCTAGATCAAGATATTATTGGTGGAAGAAGGGATTTTTCAATTTACCCCTATTAATATGTCTAGATAAATCCCATGCACTGGAAAGGCTAGTTGGAATGGTGCTCATGAGTTGCATAAGGTAGGAAAATAGGATAATAGGGGGTGGATCAAAGGCTAGTGAGAAGGATGAGTGGGTTTTGAGGAGGTTTTCTATCATAGATCAATGGTGGATTAATTAAATGCATGCAACAAGGAAGAGAAGAAAGTAGCTGCAAAGAGAAATTAGTTGTTAAGGTAGTAGAGAAACAACACTGAAAAGTTGTGGAAATTGAGAAAAAAAGGAAAGTTGTCTAGCTCATGGTTAAGTGGGTAGAAAATAGTTGAGGGTGGATGTAGCAATCGATATTAAAAAAGAAGATTTGGTCTCAAAAGGATTTGTGTGATAAGAAATAGAACATAAGACATGACAAGAACTTTGGTGGAAAAGGCCTTAAGCCCTATTCTACACATTTGTATTATTCATTCCAATGATACAAATATTATGGGATAAAAACTGCATCCCATAATTTGAAATATAATATGGGATAAAAACTATATCCCATAATTTGAAATATACAGAGGTGGTTGTTGTTCCCACAACAACTACCCCTTCTTTTTTGAACAAAAATAAAGGCTCCCCCTATTAAACCTTGAACTCGCTGTGTATTTTATTGTTAGATCCTATTTTGTGCTTTTTAGTCTTGGTTTGGAGTCTCGTGGTTGAACAACTTACTATCTTATGATGATGGTGTGTAATTATTACTAACCTCTTCACTCCTTTTGGTTTTGATTGCTTTGGTGATGAATTCTTTTCGTCTATGTTTGAGAGCAAGATATCCTTTCATTATGGTTTGATTCATGACCTTTTGTTGCTTGATGACATTTTTATTCAAACCTATGTGAATAGATATGTTTGCTAATCACACAGTGGGATTCCTTATGGTTTGATTCATGACCTTTGGTTGCTTGATGACATTTTTATTGAAACCTATGTGAATATATATGTTTGATAATGACAAAGTGGGATTGGTACGATGTTAGTATTTATATTTTTCATGTTTTCAATGTTCAATTGTGATCGTAAATGGTATCTCAATTAAAACTAATCACAAATTTATTACTTCTTTTCCTTATAATAAAATTAATTAGTAGAGTTCATCTTTAAACGTCAAGGATTACCTCTCATTTGGATAATATGTGTGCACCTGCGTTGTATAGCAAAGAACATATGTGGGTTTGGACTTACTACTTTAATAAGAGAAACACCCAAAAGAGTAAGACAAGATGGTAGATGCAAATTGAATAAAGCGATGAACAACTTGCTCTCAAAGCATGTGTGCTACTCTTGTGTGTGTGTGTGTGTGATTCTACAAATTAAACATATTGTTTTCCCTTGCAAAGCATGGTCAAGACATGCAAAGGTCAACTGTTCCCGCTTTGTGAATATCTAAAATGGTATCAATAAGCTTTGAATGATTCATTTGAGTTGTCGATGAATATACATCTATGAAAATCGATCCTTGATGGTTATGAGTTATGAGTTGGGCTCCCAAGAGGCTACATACATTGAAAAGAAAGTGTTGTAAATTTTGGGTTTGATATTCCCTTGTGTTAAATTATTCATGAAATTTCCATAAGATGCTACTCTTATCTAAGATGCACACATTGAGCTTTAAATTCTATGTTGGTTTAGGTAAATGTCAGAATCTGCACTGTGAATGACTTATGGGGTCTTTGATTTCATGAAAAATATGTTTGATAATTGAACAATGAATTGCCTCACCTCACTATCATAAGATACATACAACTCCCAAGATGATATTTAACCTATCAATAACAAACATGAAGAAAGTGTTTTTTTTAAATAATGTATTTCGATGCGGAATTCGATTTCAGCAACTTGGGCTTTATTGTTATCAAGCATTTCTTCATTGTACATGGACATATTGTGAAGAATTTAATTAATGTACTCACAGAATCAACTCAGTAAAGGAGAATGTGCAAGCTCATAGAACAAGAGAGAGTTGAAACTTGAAACCGCCATATGAATTTTTGATATTTGTTTCCATTCTAACGCTTTGACCTGATCTAATAATCTGACTCCTGTGACATATGTTCATTGCATGATGTGACGTTGATCTCCATGAAGCAATGCTTGATGTCTAGACGACTGAATTCTCAATATTTAATTACAATCTCATGAACAACTCGCTCACTTTCCTTCTTCTCTCTACTACCAATTTTTTCGATGCCCAAGGCATTTCTAGAGGGTTTGTCTGGCCTCCTTCATCGACAACATTAGTGAATTCATCCGAGGAATGCCTGGAAATAACTTCAAGTGTTGGCATGAAGAGATTAAGAAAATAAAAAATTCATCTAAAATTCTATTTTTTCAGATTATGGAAAAAATGGTTGACTAAATATTTTGGCAGCCGCAGTCTCCCAGTTCCCAGCAATTCAGACCCAAAATAATTTCTAAACTATGTAGATGGATAGATTTGTGAATTATAAATCTAAACTATATAGACCCAAAATAATTTATAAACTATATAGTTGTATAGATTTGTGAATTATAAATAAAATAACGTTGTTCATAACCCTTTAAAAATAATTTCTAATAATTTCTAAACTATCAAAACCCTTTATGGGTTTTTAGCTCTAGTTGTCTAAAAGAAATCCTTCTTCCATTTTGGCATGTGAGGTCCTTTGGAGTGCTGAAATTCAAATGTTTTGGATAAAAGGTGATATGAAAATGTTGGCTCTGCTTGCTAGCTTAATAGGCACTCCAAATGGTAAGAATGCTTTCTTCCACGCATTTACATTTGAAGTAGAGTAAGATAATTGCAGATAGTTTATCTTATGCTTTACAAGTAGCTTGATTTACACTAGTGGTTTTAAGGTGAGGTTGACTTGACTTGAAGCAATGCTCATCCATCCTCAGCGTTCTCTCCCAAGGTAGTAATAACACTACACCATTCACATAGTTAATAAATACATAAGATTTTTAACATTATTAGTGTAATTTACAAAATCTAAAATAATATTACAGTTTAATCTGTTTGATGGAGTGTGTTTTTTAGCCAGCATAATATTGTGCAAGCTACAAACATTAACAGGATTTCACCTTCTCATCGTGCTCACACCTGCATCTTTCGACTCACCACTAATATGCCTCACCCATAATTTTTGTTATCCTAGAAGTAGGTAGCTAATTCAAGTTGAGTTGCAGACCACCTATGGAGAGCATCGTGCATAGTGGCAATGCACAACTAATTCAAGTTGAGGTGCAGACCACCTAGGGAGAGCATCATGCATAGTGCCATTTCATATAGGATGGAGTAACACCATGCTCAGCTAGAAGCAACGAGGGAATAGAGAGCCTGAAAGCAAGGAGGGAATAGAGAGCTTGGTGTAGGGAATAGAGAGTTTGGCGTGCTTTTCAAAACACATGGACACGTCTTTGTGTCATGCAAAATACTAGTGTAAGCAAAATCCCACAAACATGGGATAAATGTATTCAAGGTTAATGAGAGAAAACAGTTAATGTTATGAATTAATGCTTGACCTAATGTTTATCATTAGTGTTCATGTTCAAGCAAAGACAAGAAAAAAAAAATAGAGTATGAACACACACAACAATGGAGCTCTTGAGCTCTTCTTCACATTTACATGGAACGAAACTGAAATCAAAATACATGAGATGAGATATTTCTCTAGAATTCTCCATCATTCACCTACCGAATAAATGAAACTTCACCTATCTTATCTATGCAATTAATATGCCTATCCATCTATCTATTTTAGTCAAACAAGTAAAGAGGGAGAAATTACATCATTCAATACTCCCCCTAAATTTCGACCATTACAAAAATTATCACAAACAATGCCTAAGTGTTGTCTCTGAAATTCAAAATTATTTATTCCCAATGGTTTGGTGAAGATATCTGCTAATTGTTTTTTTGAACCACAAAAATGTAGCATGATGCTACCATCGTTGACAAGCTCACAAATGAAATGATAGTGAGTGTCAATGTGTTTACTCTTGCGGTGAAACACATGATTCTTCGATAATGCAATTGTTGAACTGTTGTCACAAAATATAGGAGTTGGCTCATTATCTTCATGTGAAATATCGCTAAGGATCCTTCTTAACCACACTACATGACAATTTGTTGAATTTTCTGCCACCTATTATGCTTTTGTTGAATAAATTGTGACGATGAGTTGCTTCTCTAAAGCCCATGAAATTAAATTTATACCCAACATAAATGCATACCCATAAGTACTTTTCCTATCATCAACACTACCTGAAAAATCACTATCTGTATATCCAACAAGTGAATCATCTTCTGAATTGGAATACCAAATTCCATAATATGGTGTACCTACAATATACCTCAAAATTCTTTTTCCAACTTTCCAATGATAGATTTTAGGATATTCCATAAATCTTGAAATTAAGGTCATTGCATACATAATATCTGGCCTAGTAGCTATAAGGTACATGAGGCTACCTACAAGCCTCTTATACAAAGTATAATCAATTTATGTTCCTTCATCTTGTTTACTTAATTTTGTACTTGTTGCAATTGGTGTATTTGTTGTCTTGCATTTGTTCATTTTGAACCTTCTCAAAATATATGTGGCATATTTTTGCTGACAAATAAAAATTCCATTTTCAGATTGCTCAACTTCAATTCCCAAAAAATATTTCATAAGAACAAGATCATTCATCTCAAATTTACTTTACATGGATGCTTTGAATTCATTCAATAACAAACTTCTTGTATAAATCATGTCATCAACATAGAGACAAACTATCAAAATATTACCTTGCTGATCTCTTTTGATGTAACGTGTAAGTTCATTGTTTCTTCTGTTGAACACATTGTTGAGCAAATATGAAACAATGTGAATGTACCAAGATCTTGGAGCTTGCTTCAAATTGTACAATGCTTTCTTCAATCTGTACACTTTGTACTATTTACCTTTAATCTGAAATCCTGGTGGTTGATCCACATAAACTTCTTCATATAAAAAACCATTTAGAAAGGATGATTTAACATCCATTTGATAAACTGACCATTTTTTTTAGCTGCAACTCCCAAAACTTCTCTGATAGTATCCAAACGTGCTATTGGAGAAAATGTTTCTCCATATGCAATACCGGGTTATTGAGCAAACCATTTTGCTACAAGTCTTGCCTTTTGCCTTTCTACTTTTCCTTTCTCATTGAATTTTGTCTTATACACCCATTTAACTCCAATGTTGGTTTTACCTGTAGGGAGATCCACAAGATCCCATGTGTCATTTATTTCAATTGCTTCAATTTCTTCATTCATTGCATCAACCCATTTTTCTTCTTTGATTGCTTCTTCAAAGTATACTCGTTGATAGGATAGCATAGAAAAGTGTGCTTGTTGATCCACATCATCATTCTACTCATAAATTTATCTCAAACTTCTTGTTTTTTGGTTCTTCAAATTTTCTATAGTGGGTTGAATCATTGCTAGAATAAGAAGATGAACTATGCTCTGTTTTTTCTCCTTGGCCTTGTACTTGCAATCTTGGAAGTATTGGTGGATAATCTTGTTGTCATGTAGCTTCCACCTGTTTATCTTCCTATATAAAAGGAATATGATCTACAATCATTTCACTTGTTTGGTTATCTCAAGATTTATCTTCTTGGAATTTCACATCTCTCCTTACTCTCAACTTCTTGGTAATAGGATTATACATTCTGTATGCTTTAGATTGTTCACTATATCGAACAAATATGCATTTTTCACTTCTATCATCAAGCTTTATCCCCAGCTCTTCAGAAACATGTGCATAAGCCACACAACTAAAAACTTTAAAATGAGAAACACTTGATTTCATACCACTCCATGCTTCTTGAGGGAATTGATTTTCCAAAGTGCTAGTTGGTGAAAACTTCAAAATATACACTGATCATGTCACTGTTTCACTCCAATATTCATTTGACAAATTCTTGGCCTTCAACATGCTTCTGGCCATATTCATTATTATCTGATTCTTCCTTTCAGCTACTCCATTCTAATATGGAGTGTATCTTGTGGTAAACTATCTCTTGATCCCATGTTGCTTGCAATATGATGCAAATTATTTGGACTCATACTCACCTCCTCGATCTGATATGAGTACTTTGATGTATTTTCCACTCTGTTTCTCTGTCAAAGATTTAAATTCTCCAAAATTTTCAAATGTTTTTGATTTGTGCATGAGAAAATAAATCCAATCTTTCCTGCTAAAATCATCAATGAATGTTAGAAAATAAAAGTTGTTTCCTATTGACTAAGTTTGCATTGGACCACAAAGGTTTGTATGCACTAACTCAAGGTGTTCTTTTTCTCTATAGGAAGCATTGAGAAAACTATCCCTTTGGTGTTTAGCCAAAATACAACTCTCACGTGAGTTTTTCTATTTATTTATAATGGGAAACCCTTTGACCATAAATTTCTTCTGTAAAAGACTGCGTCTGCTAAATGGAAAATGACCATATCTAAGATGCCACAACCAAGTCTCATATGAGCTTGACACATTTTGGGCATATGACTGTGACAAATTTAAATTTCTCAATATCAAAGGATACATCATATTTTTGGTCATTTGTATTGTAGCTACGATTTTCTTACTCGGTGGTTTGTCCAAGATTGTACACTTGGAACCTTCAAAAATGACTCTATAACCATGTTCATTCATATGGCCTACACTCATTAGATTATGTCTAAGACCAAGTACATAATAAACATCATGAATATATTTATTTTCATCTTGCTTGGTCAATACATAAATTACACCCTTTCCTACAAATTTATTTTGATAATTATCTCCCAATTTAATTTGAGATGTGACAGAGCTATCTAAACTAGTAAACAAATATTTGTAACCTATCATATGATTTCTACAACCATTTTCCAACAACCAGAGATCATGATTGTTGCTTGCTTATTTTGTGACTTGACATGAGAATAACATTGATTTAGATGTTTCTTCTTTAGTGTTGGTAACATTTTCTCTGCCCCTATTCAGATATGCTTGCTTCTTTCTACATTCACTTTCATAGTGACCAAATTTATTGCAATAATAGCACTGAATCCTTGATTTGTCAGATTAAAATTTATTCCTCTCCCCCTTTGGTTTTGAGAGTGCCTCTATTATGACTGTTCACTTTTTTCTGAACATTTTGAAGTTGACCTCTCTCCTATTTGAGAGCATCCTCTACCTCATCCTATTCCCTTGACCTCTTCCTTTGCTTATGGAGGCCCGAGACTAAAATGTGTTCTCCAAAGATTCAATATTTCGACTGAACCTATTTTCATGGGTTAACAAAGATCCCATGAGTTCTTCAAATGTGAGGGTTGACAAGTCTTTCGACTCTTCTATGGAAACTATGGCCATATTAAACTTATCGGGAAGGCTACGAAGTACCTTCTCAACGAATTTATGTTCTTGAATGTCTTGTCCATGCATGTGCAGCTGATTCACGACACTCATGATGTGGGTCATGAAATGATCCACATAATCAGAATTCTTCATCTGAAGAGTCTCAAAACTCTTCCTGAGTGTCTGCAACTTTACATTTTTTACTTTTTTTGTTCCATGATAGGAAATTTCGAGAATATCCCATGCATGTTTGGCATGATTTGTTGTTGCGACTTTGGAGAAAATGTATTCCTCTAACCCTTATTGAATGAGCCACAGGGATTTGTTGTCCTTCTTCATGAGTTATCCAAGAAAATTTCTTTGTGCATTCATCATTTCTTGTAGATACGTCGGATCTGGTTCTTTGAACCCATTAACTACTACTTCCCAACAATATTCAGACCGGAGAAAATTTTTCATTTTTATGGACCATACATCATAATTCTTACTCGTTAAAATTGGTCCTCGTGATAGTGTCGGACTGTTTCTAGACGCCATGAATATGTTTTTGACAATCAACTCCCCCTTACTGGCTTAAAACTTGACCAAGATGGATTTTTCTCTATCAAAACAGAAAACCCAAAAAAAATTCTTTCCTAGTCGAATTTTCTCTTCAGTATAGGGGTGACCAAGTGACCGAAAACACTTGGTCACGGGTCATAAACTAGCTAAGGGAGACCGAAAGAGTTTGGTCCCACTGTGTACAAAGGCAGAGGGCGACCGAGCTCTAAACCACGATTTTTCGAAGAATTTTTCTTCAAATTTTTGCACCAAAATGCCTTGAAACACCCCTCCTCCTGTTGTGGGTTGATCAAGCTTTAAATTTCTCTGTAGTATCTTGAAAAAATTCTCTCCAATCTTCGAAGACTCTTACTCCTTCTCTAATACCATGTTCATGTTCAAGCAGAGACAAGAAAAAACAAAAATAGAGTATGAACACACACAACAATGGAGCTCTTGAGCTCTTCTTGACATTTACATGGAAAAAACAATGAAATCAAAATACATGAGACGATATATTTATCTAGTATTCTCCATCCTTCACCTACCTAATAAATTCAACTTCACCTATCTTATATATGCAATTAATATGCCTATCCATCTATCTGTTTTAGTCAAACAAGTAAAGAGGGAGAAATTACATTATTCGACAATGAGTTCATTAAACACTAAAACTTATAGAATCTCTCTAAATTTATCCTAAGTCTTGCCTCGATATGAAGCGAAATAAGACCTCCAACTTACAACTTAGAATAAAAAAACAAAGTGCACTTTCAAAAATTTATGGATTTACCAAAACTTAAATTAAAATACTAAGAATTCATTGGTTTGCATGCAAGGTTAATGGAAAAATATGAAATCGATTACTAATAGTCCCTACCAGCCATAAGGACTGGGACTAAAAATAGAGAAGAATATCTTCTAGAAAAAAATCAATGAACATGTGTGCTAAATGAAAGGGTTTGTTGGTTTACTGAAATATGAAAGATGTATCTAGATCCGAAGTTTCTCCAATTCTTATGAGTGGTTCCTTAAACTTAGTAAATTATGTGGCTACACAAAGAAAAACTCTCAACAGATATTACCTAAACGATGAGAACGTCTTAATATGCCTCTATGTGAATGGCCAATCCAAACATTCGGATCCGAATATCCGACTTATCGATTACATTTTTGGAGTACATAAATTATAGTTGCCATTAACCAAGGACATTTTCGATTTTCCATCTTTAGGTGTTCATAACCAATTTGTTTGGGGATATTGGTTAATGGCCGCTCGCTAAGTTGAATAAATGGAAGGAGAGAATCCCGAAAGAAAGAATGAATCTTTCTTGGAATTTATTTAGGGTTTTGTGTTGTTGGGAATTAATTTGGATTTTAAATTATGAAGCTCGACATCAATGTGTTGAGATGATATTTATTTAAGGATAAGTTTTGTCTACTCACAACCGTCAAAATATGCATGAAAAAATCATGAAACTGAGTAATAATGGAAAAGAAGGAGCAACAATCAACTTTCATGGTACAGGGACATTTTCTTTCCATATTCATGCACTCCATTTTTTCCGCATATTTTTTTTTGGAGAAAAAACTATATATTTAGTTTTGAAAAGTTTAACGTTTTGAATGGACACTCCAAATGTTGGAATTTTCAAAACCAAATACACAATTCTTATTTAAAAACACTCTCAACTTTATTTTCTTCATTAATTTTACATATATGGTTTCTTAACATTTATTTTATTTTAAATTTGATGAAAAATTTTGTATTAGACGTAAAGGTGTTCACCAAAAATAAAAGAAATAAAAAATAGTGGAGACAATAAAAAAATTTAAAGCAAAACAAATAATGGAGACAATAAAGAATTTAAAGAAAAAAAAATGGAAATTTGTTATAAGCGTCCGAGGAGAACAAATAAAGACAAAATCACCTAAAGATGAGCCCATGACTATGCAAGTTTCCAAATTATACTTTAATTTTCCTTTTTGAAAAAATGAGAACTAAAATCCTAAAGGAAAGGAAAAAAGTTGTAACCGTGAAACAAAAGGAGGAGGTGAAGAATCACTCCGAATGGGATAAAAATGAATTCTTGTTTTGTTTGAATGGGGAGACTGGAAGATATAAAATTTTCATTTGTATATTTTCTATTAAGTGGAATGAAAGGATTAAGGGCTGGGGGCTCTTTGCTTGGACCTCAAACTAAGGAATTTTTTTTTTGAAGTATGAATACAAGGAGAAGTTAATTCATTAACAGTTCATATGATTGTATATTCTTGTCAATTAATTATTTTTCTATGTTTTTTTCATTTCTGAAATTACTTAGTAGAATATTATGAATTGGTTATGGATTTGATTGCAAGGACATATTCAATATCGTATGCACATGAATTTATTCTTGTTTATGTGATATGGATATGCTAGTACAGGGTTTATTCTATTGAATAGGAATTCTTTTTTATTTGCAGTAATTTAACTTTATGTCTGCCATCAATTATTTATGTTGTCATTGCATTAGGAGCCAGTGTAGGTTAGAATAGGGATGAATATTTATGGTAGTTTAGGAATGCATTTAGGACTTTAGAGAGTTTAAATGAACAAGTCTTCTTTTGAGGAGAAATCAATTTTGTTGATGGCATCAGGCCCACATAATGAAGGAGATTGCCATACCAAATGAGTGCATGTATAATTGGGACCTACCATTGGGAAATTCTCCATTTTGTTGGCATGGGATTTTTTCCCACATCAATAAAATGGCACTAGAAGGAGGGGAGATGACTGTTGGGTATGTGTTATATTCTTTGCATGTGTGTGTGTGTGGGTGTGTCAGATACGACAACTGCGTCTGACGATCCCTTCACCCTTTTTTGGGCGGTTTTTGCTATTTTTAGCGGATTTTGCTATTTTTAGCTGATTTGTAAATTAATCCCGGATTAAGGGATTAGGGTTTTGGTATCTACAGAATACCTAAAAACATTGTATATATTGTATGGCGAATGGTGAAATTCGATATAATGAAAATAAGAAAGGTTTTCCCGATTGAGGGTTTCCGGTAAAAATCTCTGTGTATTCTATGTATGAGCCATTGATTAATTTATGTATTGCTTAAGAATATATTTGCATTACTTTACTTCGCAGGTTTAAAACTTACATGTGGTATCAGAGCATGTTTTTGGCTTCAGAGGGATGCCTTTGTTGCTGAGGGTTTGGCTCGGTCTTGACAGATCAAGTTTATCTTGGGTCTGTGATAAACCTGGGTTCAGTGGGAGCTTTTGCAGAGGAGATTCGAGTAAAGTAAGAGGAATGGCGAGCTCATCTAGAATCGAGATAGAGAAGTTCAATG